>SDVU01000439.1:0-13397 GCA_016256075.1 Dictyocoela muelleri | reverse complement strand
TCAAATATGTATTTTTTAGCTATTGCTTATTATCATTTTTAGAGACTTTTTTCTGGCTTCTATGGATATAGAGTACCGAAATATTTTAATAATTGTCGCGCGCTAAGCGCAGGACATTCTAAAACGGGACACTTTAGGGGGCAGATTTTTTAAATAAAAATAAAAATTTGGTTAATGCGCCAAATAAGTTTACATTTTTGGGGATCTATTTTTTTTTTATTTTACCCATATGTCCCACTGAATGGAATCAAAATTTAAAGAGAATGAATATTTTCATTCAAATATCTGACATCAATTAGCACAAAAAGTTTGTTTAAAAATTTGTTCAAAAGTTAGGGGGCAATCTAAGGAAAATATTTTCGTGTGTTGTACTTAGAAACATTGTAGAAACATCTTTTCTGTATTCAGGGCACAATTTTTACTAGTAGAGTGGATAAAAATTTAATGAAATTGTTTATCTTAGATTAATGGCTGACCGTGATCCCTGGTGTTTAATTAAAAAGTGGTCTCTTATATCCCGTCACGTCGTTTATAAAACTTTAAAAATTAAAAAATCAAATATTATTGAAAAGTATTAGAAAATCAAACATTATTGAAAAGTATTATAAAGAGGTCCGATAGCTCAGTGGTTAACACTCTTGAATGTAAAATTTAAGTATCGTGGTTGTATCCCGCTGACGTCACTCTTTAATAAATAATGAGGGAATGACATTAAGCGTCAAAAACTATATAATTATAGTATAAAATATACCGTTGTTTCAGTGTGGTATTGCTGATTAAGACTTAGTCTAATATGACAATGAAGCAGAAGGGACTCTCTTAGGTGTGGGGATGAGTGCGGCGACGCATCTCGGCAAAAAGTAGTGAAAAATAAAAATTCATGAAAAGCCACTAATTACCTGTATCCTGCTGAGTCATTGATAAAACGAAAATCGCGTATACAGCTGGACTTCTGGGTAGCTTAGGAAGTGACGTATTATTAGAACATCAAGAACCAAAGGTCACAGACCACGGTAGGAGACAACTCTTTGAGTGGCAGCTACGATGTTGTCAGCATGTAATATATATATAAAAGTATTATAAAATAATACAAAGAATAGGAGAAAATGAAAAGATTGTTGAAATTTATGAATCGAAGTTTGGTATAAAGAAATATAAAAGAGGTCTAAAAGTAGATGGGGCATTGATTTTAGGTGCTGTAGAAAGAAGTAATGAAAGAATAATAATTTTGAAAAGATGCAAAAAAAAGAACAAAAGAAGAGATAAATCTTTCTTAAGAAGATTTATTTTTTCTGATTCAATTTTATATACTGATGTCTTGAGAGGTTATTCTGAAGTAGAAATATGTAGATTTTATAATAGCAAAATCATCAATCACTCTAAGGAATTTGTTGATAGTTTTACTGGAACACATATTAATAGTATCGAAGGTTGTTGGTCAGTTATATTAAGAAGAATCTCATTTCGTCATAGAACTGAGAAGCTAATTGATAGGTATATTTTGAGATTTATGATAAATAAAAATGAAAAAATGAAACTTTTAAATTTCTTATTAAATTAATTATATGAATTTTTTTGATTTTTTTTTATCTATTAAACATGAGGGTAAAATTGAAAAAAAGGATAGACCCCAAAAATGCAAGCTTATTTGGCGCAAGCTCCATAAATTTATTTTTTTACATAATTTAGCATCTTTTTAAATCATTTTTAAAAAGCAGATCATATTTATTTTTGCTCTATATTTTAAAAAAATTGACACTTTATTAAGTAAAATAAGCAAAATTATATTTTTAGGTTATATTAATTTATCTTTGCATTTTTTTTTATCATACAAAAAAAAATTTAAGTTATAAATTGAAGAAACTAAAGGAAAAATAAAATAAAGAAATTTAAATTTACTATATAAATTGTAAATTTAAACTAGTTTTTTTCAGTTGTGAATATAATAATCTTTTTTTTATTTTATCCTATTTTACCATATATATACCGTAACAAATAACTTCAAAAACAACACTAACATAATTTTCATGAAATGAAACTAATTTTTTTTAGTTTTAACATTTACATGAAATTCTTTTTTTATTAAAACTTTACTCTACTTTTAAATTTTAGATATCAATAATTTCAGGTGCATTGTGTTATGTTCATTTAAGATAAAAATCGTTTCCTATTAAATTTTCTTCATAACTTATATCATAATCTGGGATAAAAGAGCTATTATAACCCTTTTTCTCTTAGAAAACAAAAAAAGTGTTTTTGTTATAGAATGTATAGTTTTATTATAATCAAATTTAATTTTTTCAAAAAGACTTATTCAATTTTTATTTCCGCTTGGGCAAATATCTCTTTGAAGCCATCTTGCTATAAGCTAATTTGCTCTTTCTACTTGTCCATTTAAACGCGGATGTCTGGGTTGCTAAATCTTCGTGATCTTATATTTTTCTAAGCAAAAATTATCTATAATTTCATTTTTAAATTCGAGGCCATTATCACATTGCACAAATTTCCGAAAAACCATATAAAAAAACGTAATCGAGATTTTCTTTGGTGCTTCACCATTTACCGGGCTACAATGACAATTAAAGGGGGGGGGGCTTTTAAATTCAATATTTGTCAGTAAATTTAGCATTTATTTAAAAAAATAAAATTTTTAATTTAAAATAATTTTAATAAGTTCATAAAAAACTTATTGTATTGACTCTTCAGATGATTCATCAATATAGCTGCGTCTAAACATGAATTCTTCAAGCCATATATCGATATCTACTCGCTTTCTTCCATGTTGTTTATGCATTTCTTATTTCATACACGACCATAAATTCATAATATTATTGGTGTGTACACCTTCTTGATTAAAAAACCTTCGGAATGATTGACAATCTTGTGAATAAGACTTATATTAGATGCAACTCCTGGGTAGCTTGGATAACCATCACTATGTAGTATAGAACCAACACCTATAGAACAATCCAAAACCGCTGTTATTGTTTCAACCTTTCTATTCTCAAGCCTCTTCACATAAAAACTATTTTTTTCTAAAGGATCTATTATCTCAAGTATCCAAACCGTGTCTTTAACATTATAATCTGCAGATGAGAGGTTTCTTAATATTCCTCTTCTACAGAGTACAGTCTCTTCAACTTAACAACTCTGCCGGCACCTCCAACTAAAAGATTTTTTATGTTTAAGACCTCAAAAATACTCCTAAGTTTTTTTTGCAACTAGTTATTGTATTATTGCCACGCCAGTAATTATTTTAATTTGCCTGTAATCTAATTTGCAGAGAATCAAGAAAATAAGAAACAGAAAGATATTTAAGGGCAATCTATTTTCTTTGTAGATAGCATTTCTTTTTTGGCAATCCTTTTTTGAACATCTATAGACAAGACGATCATGACCACCTTCTTTATAAATTTTAAGTCTCGAAACACATCCACATGTACAGACAGACTCTTCTTTTAAGATTTCCAATTTAACTAGTTAATCTTTGCATGTTTCTAGACTAGAGAACAGCTCGTTTTTATAATTCAGTTTTTTTTTGCTTTTCACCATTTTCTGGGCTACATTTTTTTAAAAAAAAATGTAGCCCAGAAAATGGTGAAGAACCAAAATTATTTATTTATTTTGATATTAAGGATACTATCTAATATCTTAAAAATGGTAAAATCAACCGAATAATGAATATTTTTTGCCGGAATTTATAATTTATATTCTTTTTGTGATCAATATCAGGAATGAGTAAATACGATTCATTTCTTACTTATGAAATAATATTCTTGTCTTTCTTCTTTTTCGCATAAAATTTCACAAAATATTGCTATGTTCGAATGCTTTATCATGGTATATTGATTTATATATCTATTAATTGGTTCAGCAACGCTAATTGTTTTAGGTAAACCTAAAATAATCCTCAAATAACGCGACCAAAATTCGATATTATATGAAGGAACTGATGTTTTTTCACATTTAATAAATATTTTTTTAAAATATTTTAAAAATAAAATCAAATTATTTGTCTCATTTTTTGCTCCTACTTATATCTTACTAGAATTTTCGGATCACTGCCCAAATTTATTCCAAAGCTACTCACTGCCCAAATTTACCCCCCCCATGGTCTAATTGTTTCAAAAATATAAATAAATATACATAAGTTAATTAATTAATTTTTATACAATTTTAATCCCATCTCCAATAAATTATTCTTATTATTATAAAAGAATAAGAATATTTTTAGAAAACTCGCTCTTTTAACTGTTAAGACGTTTTTTGGTTTTTTATTTCATACTTCAAACAGTTATTAAAGGATTTGATTGCCTGGGTGTTCGTCCCGGTATTATAGTTTACGAACTCGTACTTGTGGCACACTGTAGAGTGCTCAAAATTATCACTTAGTCTACTATAGGATCGATGTTCATCTGTCCAAATTATTGAACCTGGTGTCACAACGTTGTTTATAATTGGTACGATTGTCTCCATTTTCTTGTCGGAGATTATACATGCGTATGCCCTCTGAATACCGCCTATGCACTCAACAATACATAGAGCATCTGTTCTATTTTGTGGTGATCTACCTCGATGACTTTTGCACTTATAGTTTAACATAGTTTCATCTATTTGTACAATAAGTCCAGGTCTCCAAATTTATCATCACTAAAATCACTATTAGGTATAAGATCGTGAATTTGTTAATTATCCTACGTATGCTATTGACTTTCTTGTTTCCTAAAAATTCCACTATTTTCGTCAAACCGTCCCTTTTCAACCTCAAAATTACAACTTTAAAAATAAATTCTAATTCGATGTTAAATCCATCGAAAAATCAACCTAGGCGTATTGTTTTATACTTTTTATATTCCACGCATGTTCTAGTGAAACATCTCCATGCAAATCCGTCCACATTTCGCTTAAATAGAACAAATTGCATGTAATTATCACAACCTACACACAAGATTGAAGATTTTAAAAGCCTGTACTGAAACAAAAATTGTATAAAATCAAGATTATTCATTGAATATGTTCTTTCTAGGATATCGTTTATTGTAAAATTATGCATACCCATATTTAAGAATATTTTTATCACTGCCCAAATTTACCCCCTAGGGGGGGGGGTAAATTTGGGCAGTGATTCGGTATTTTTAATTTAAAATATTTATTTCTTTAAATGAAAATTTTCAATCGGTTGTCAAAATGATTTTTAAACTTATTTAAGTATTAACAATATAAATATGATTTAAGATTTATTTTTCAATCATAATTAAAATAATTTTGTAAGCTTTTTATGAAAAAAAAAATAAAACTTATAATGGGGTCAGAATTAATAAAAAAATAGTATTTTTAAAAAAACTCATTCCGAGGTAGCTACCTTGGTGGTAGGCATCTTTCCGAACAAGGCCCGTATATCTTTTAAAATCAATTTATTTTTAAATGATTATTTAATATTCTCTGTATTCCCTCCTTCATCAAAAATAATCAACTTTCCTCTTTTAAAATCAAAATTATAGAGTTAATTAAATTAATAATTTTCTTGTTTACATATTTATTGAATCTTATAATTTGATTTTTTTTTTTTACATTTAAGGATACTTCATTTTGTTATAAACACAAAAATCACTTTAAAAACAATAATATTGTTTATGTTTTTAACCTTATTTTTCAAGATTTGATAATTTTTTAAAAAGGCGTTTTTCCAAAAACTCCTTTTAATTCAAAAAAACCGCGAAAGGCGTTTCTTTTAATCGGGAATCTGTTTTATTATTTACATTTTTTAATTCATTTCAATATTTCTTTTTGCGGTTTAATATTTTTTTCGTGGTTTTCCCCAATTAAGGCTTTTTAAGATCATATCAATACCTATATAATAGGAGTTATTATAATTTATAAAAATCGGGTTCAAAATATTTTTTGTTGGAATTTTTTTATACTAATTACATCTCTCACTGTTATGTTTGCCCTTTCTATTCTACCATTACTTTGATGGTAATGCGGTATTGAATAAATATAGTTGATATTTTTTTGTTATAAAAAAGTTTTAGTTGTTTATTGCTAAATACACTCTCGTTATTTAAAACGAGTGTTTTGAAAGGAAAGGTTAAGTAGACAAACTTTATAAATTCGGCAATTTTCTTTGGATCTTTATTTTCAATTCTACTCCAAATAGCTTCCTCAAAAATTTTCTATTCCGGAGAATACCAAGTTTCATTCCTTTATTTCAAGAATAAAAAACGCTATACCCTCTTCGGGAGTTAAAGTTTTATAAAATCACCGGATCTTATAAATTTTCTATCTTTCTTAGGCAAAAAAAAATACAATTATTTTATATATTACTTATATTAGCACATGTATCTCTTATATTGATTTTTTTACAAATACTTTTGTATACTTTTCCTATGATTCGTTTTACCTTAATAATTCATAATGGCAATCGCAATACTATCAGATTCATTCATTATCTTTTTTTAAAAAAAAATTAACGGCTAAGCGCATCTGCTTTCACTCCATTTGCCCCGTTACAAAATTTAACTTGAAATTTAAATATTTCAAGTCTTTATAACGATCTCTGTATTCCAACAGACCCGAAATCAAGTTGTGATTTTAACTGTTCAATAGCTTTATAATCGGTGATTAATGAAATAACGTTCCACGAAGAATTAACGAAATTTTTCCATCGCTCATAGCGCAGCCAATGTTGCTTTCTCAATAATCTTATAAATTTTATCAGTTTTATTTAAAATTATTGAAATATATGCATCCTGTTATGTATAATGGCGTTAAATAGCGCCTATACTTATTTTTGACGCATCTGTCTCAAGTGTAAACGATTTATTAGACTCAGGAATGTATAATTTTATACACGACTCTTCATATAATTTATTTTTTTAAAAAACAGATTCTTCGATGTTACCCCATATAAATTTAACATTAAACAATCTTACCATACAAGCTTTTAATATCGTGAGATAGGTTATGCGCAAACATTCTGTCTTAATTGATCATAACAATAAATTTCTACAACTCTTTTTTAGTCTAGGTGCCTTATAAATCATGATTTCCGTCCTCTTTCTAAATATGGCTTTCTTTTTATAGCTGATATCATATCAAAGAAAATTTATTGAATCTTTTCTTTCAATCCCATTATCTAAGTTTTCTTCTAAATCTTATGAATTTAATCTTTCCTAAACCTCTGTCAGGTTTTTATCATTTCATACGTATTTTTTTAAATACTAATATGTCATCTATATAAACAACGCAAATTTTTCCAATCAAATTTTTAAGTATCAAATGCATTGCCCGTTGAAAAATAGCAAGGCTATTTTTTAATCCCTGTGGCATTTTTACGAATTGCATTAATCTTGTATCAGTAAAAACGCTGCTTTTACCACGTATCTCTTTCTCATAGATATTTGTCAAAATCTATCTTTCAAATCAATTTTTGTGAAAAATCTCATTCCATGCAGATAGTTATAAATTCCTTTATCTTTGGAATTTCAAAATTGTCTAAGTCTACCAGATCATTTAGTTTGCGGAAATCCATGCTAAATCCTAAACTATTATCTTTATTTTCAATAATATGTATTTGAATTAGACATTTAAAAACACTTTCTTTAATTACATCTCGTCTCTTAAGATCTTCAACTAATTGATGAAAATTTTTTTTGTACTTAAAAGATTTTATTGGTCGACTCAAACTAACTAGCTCTTTTTCTTTTGTTTCTATAATACAATCTCACAGCATTTTTACTGTTTCGGCTCCATAACTATGTTTTTACAAATGAATTACTCTGCAAAATTTTTTCATTTTTGTTATTTTTTACAATATTAAATCCCTCAGGATGTTTTTTTGTTCATATTGACGGTCTCCGGGAAGACCCGTCCAAAGACAAGTAACTGATTATAAAGTGAAAGTTTTGTAAATTGAAGTTTATTTAACTCGTGGCTCGGAGCCATCCTGCTGCTCTGTTTCCTGTTCATGGGGGTCATATTTATTCCGTTTTTATAGCTTTCGTTTTCTAGAAATTTCCACAAATTAAATTTTGAATTAAAAATTGATTTTTGATTATTTTCGAATTCGTTGTTTTGAGATTTGGAATTGATTAATTTGTTGTGTGGGACACGACAATATCATGAAAAAGCCTCTAATTACCTGTATCCTGCTGAGTCATTAATAAAACGAAAAGTGTGTATACAGCTGGGCTTCTGAGTAGCTTAGGAAGTTACGTATTATTGGAACACCAGGAACAAAAGGTCATAAAACTATGGTTGGAGACAACTCTCCGGGTTGGCAGCTATGGATGTTTTCAGCATGTAATATATAATATATATAAATTAAAAATAAATCATGTCATAAGTAATTATAGCACGAGCATGTATGCGAAATTTATTAAAGTGCTAAACGAAGCAATTTCAATCAATGATAACCCTGATGTATTATTAATGCACAAATATGATTCGATGAGATCATATTTTGTCAAAAGGCAAAATTTAAATCGCAATTTAAATCAGATAATAATGATGAAATCTTAAAAATGTGTAAATACATGTTCGATGGAAGAAAAATTCCACAATAGCATTTTAATCCAAAACAAGTAATATATTAATTTTTTATGCACAGAAAGAATCTATAAAAATTAAATAATAGCACTTTTAGGCAAAAAGATTAAACTTCTTCACAGCAAAACGGAACTTTGTACAAGTTTTAATAATTAATGGAATTATATTTGCGAAAACCATTCCACTCATATATATCTTTATGCAAAAAAAAAGAATAAAAAGTTTATCCAAAGAAAGTTTTTTAATATTTAAATCAAGGATAAGAAAATATCCCAATTTTATAAATACCGATTTTAATCTGATTTATTCTCAACACTATCTGAAAATTTTCCTAATTTAAGTCTCCATGAATTTGTTTTTCATCTTATTCAAATAATTATGCGACAATTATAACCAAGATATTATTTCAGATTATAAGCAAGATTCTTCAAATAAAAGATTTGTGAAGTATAACTACTTTTTAGCTTTTGTTCCCCCGGAATGATCTAAAGAGAATTTAGTAAAATATGCAGTTTTAGTAAAAACGAAGAATCAAATAATGCCATAATAGTTTTTTTCTAAAAAATGTTATTAAAAAGGCTCAAAAACAAACAAAGACACGGAATTTAGGTCAGCATTTTATCGCATTATGAATAATTTATTCTATACAAATAATGGCAGCGAAGCTTATCATAAGCAAATGAACAAAACATTAAAAAAAAGAATTAGTCTATTTATAAAATAATTAACATTATAAAAAAAAAGAAGAAAGGCGCATAAAAAAAAGGGTAAAAAAATGAAATTAACACAAAAATGGATGAAAATACTCTTAAAACATAGATGAAAATTTTATTTTTTATGATTGTTCCGGTATAAGCTTCGATGGCGATGATAAATAACGTATAATAAAATTTGTGTAATAAATTATTGATCTCGCTTTTGTTGATTCGCGCTTCCATCTTTCATGCGTGATTATGGGTCATGTTCTCCTTTTGTACCATTTTTCATCACTAGAAAAATCAAAATTCCTTCTTTTTCAATCCTTATAAACTTTTTGATTTTTTATCAAAAAATTGATCATTTCTTGATTTCATTTTCGTCAAAATTTCATAAAAAAGCGAATTTCTCGAACCATGAGGGTGAGTTCTCTGGACTCTACAATGATGATTTTGAATTTTATGAATACATTGAAAAAAAGTTGGATATTTTCTTCAATTAAAACAATTTCTTTAAATTTATTTTATTTAAAAAAATCTATTTTTTAAAAAGTGTTGGCCGAATTTACCTGAAAAACGACCAACACCATTATGAAAAAACGACTTTTTCGTTTTTTTTTCACAACGGGTTAATATATAGTTGTTACGATTTGATATAGGCGATCAAGACATGGTCTAGTTTGAAAATTAATCAGGGGTACACTTCTGGGTGTGGAGATGGGTATAGCGACTAATCTCGGCAATATAAGCAAAAAAATATAAAAAAATCATAAAAAGCCCTATAATTACCAATATCCTGCTGAGTTATTGGTAAAACTTAAGCGAAATAAATAATATCTGGGTAGCTTAGTAGCGACGTATTACTTGAACACCAGGAACCAAAGGTAAAGACCAAGGTCTGAGACAACTCTACGGCTGGCAAATTATGGATATTGTCAGCATGTAATATATATAATAAAAATCAAAAAATCAATATTTATCATTATTTATCAATCTAATTAATATTAATCAATATATTACATCCTGACAATACCAATTATTACCAGGCCGGAGAGTTATCTGCAATGATTCTTTAGACATTTAGTTTCTTATGTCCAAGAAATACGTCATCTAAGCTATCCGACACCAAGCTTTCCACACGATTTTTGTTTTATCAATGACTTAACAGGATAAGATAATTAGAGGCGTTTTATGAATTTTTATATTTCAGTACTTTTTGGTGCAATGCTTTGTTGCACTAATTCTATACTTAGATGGGTCACTTCTGATACATTAGCATATTAGACCAGGTATTAATCAGCTATACCGCACTGTAACAATTGTATATTAATGTATAGTTTTTGAACAATTAATCTCATTCCCGATTATCTATTAAGGTGACTTTAAAATAATTCTATCAATGATACCTAAATGCTACATTCAAGTGTTTTAACCAAGAAGCTTTCTGGTATAATTTTAAATGGTCTCAGGTGTAATCTAACCCTAACAAATGTGCCAACAATTATTCATTGTACCATTAGACTGAAGGACTAAATAGAAGATTTTATTAAAAAATATTTCTTATAATATTTTTACATTATAAATAAGATAAATAAACATCAACAATACAAAATTATTATCCTTAAACGTTTTTTGACACAAATTTGTGCATGAAATTTTCCACTCATGCACAAATTTGTGCATGAAATTTTCCACTAATCCACAAATTTGCGCATAGAAATTTCCCACTCAGCCACAAATTTGTGCATAGAAATTTTTCACTCATGCACAAATTTGTGCATGAAATTTTCCTCCCATGCACAAATTTGTCATAGAAATTTTTCACCAATGCATAAATTTGTGCATAAAAAATTTTTTCACATAAAACAAATTTTTGCATAAAACAAACAAAAAATAATGGTTCTAACCTTCCTTACGGACCCCCATCTAAAAAATATCGTAAACTACGCAATATGGCATTAGCAATATAAAATAAAATTTTAATTATATATTCATAAATACTTATTAAAATATCAGTTTTCAATATAAGCCGATATTACCGAGTTTAGTAAATTTGGGGCAAAGCCGAAAATTTACTAAACTCGGTAATATCAGCTTATATTGAAAACTGGTTTTTACAATATGTATATAAAAATATGTAAAGAAAATTTTATACCCTTTGTGATTTCTATATTGCGTAGTTTAGTATATTTTTTAGAAGAATCGCATAAGGTTGGTAATAATCAAAATTTTACCACCATCAATAGAAAATTTAAAAAAGTTAGCACGAGAACTCTGCACTAAAGTTTTTCAATTAAAAAAATTATAGCAATTCCTTAGTTTCCACAAGAATATTTGATTATAATGTTCCCCAGACGCTATCTCTAAAAATTTTCTCCTATTACCAAATATGAAATCCCAAAGTATAAAATTTTTATATAAATATTGTATAAATCAGTTTTTATATTAACTTTATGAGACATCTTATATCAAAAACTGATTTCAAAAATACCTATAAAAAACAATATAAATTTTTTTTATTATACTTCACCTTTTCCATATTAGGTAATTTATAAAAATTTTTAGAGACACGGTCTTAAGAACGTTAAAATTGAATCTTCTTGATAAAACTAAGAAATCTCTATAATTTTTTATTAAAAAAATCATGGCAAGTTCTCGCGATGGCTCGCGCTATGCTAACGGCGACTTATCGTGCAGCGTATTGAAATCTGGTTTTTACAACATATATATAAAAATATATAAAGAAAATTTTACACCCTTAGTCAATTACATATTGCGTAGTTTACGATGTTTTTTAGAGGGGGTGCGTAATGTTAATAATAACCAAAATTTTGACCTCTTTTGAAAAATTTAAAAAACTCATAAAAACATGACTTTTTTATAATCTCAGAATTTATTCTTTCATTCATTTTTGAAATTTTCAAAAAATATTTTTCACACATTTTTATTTTTCAAAAAATGAAATTTTTCAAAAAATAAAAATGTAAATTTTTTTCCCCTTAAATCGTTTAAGGGTTAAAAAAAATTAGACAAAACATCAAATATAAAACTTATTCATATTGAAATATTTTATTAATAATGATTAGAAATATGACAATAGGTCTTTTAAGGGGATGTTTATGTAAGAATTATAGAAGTGATCATTCTACTATTTATATCTTGAATCATGGCAATGACGTATAAAACATATTTTTTTATTAAAAGGACCAATTTTTTTAATATTGATTTTTTAAGAACTAAAGATAAAAAAGACAAATGTTAAGATTAAAAAGTATAAAATTAAACAATAAAAGAATGTGTATATAATTTGTTTGATTTTTTATTTGTATTAAATTGAGAAATAGTTTGAAATTTTAAAACAAAGAGTTTTTTTAATTGCGTTATTTTTTGATAATCTTAAGGGTTACGGTTTTCTTTGAAAAAAATGATTTTTTTTATATAATTAATTAATATTCCGCGGCAGAAAAATGGATTTTCCGCCTTCTTAATTATCCGTTTTTCTGCCGGCGTCTGAAAAACTGACTGCTGATCGGTAGTTATGGCAGCTTGTTCGGATTTGTAATTTTTTATTAATGATTTGATATATAATTTTATATCAATAAAAATGAGTAAGAATGTGTACTGAAGTATTAATGGATTTTCATTTTAAAAAATTGGATTTTTTAAAAAATATATCAAAATGAATTTATTTTGATGGGGGTATTAATGCAAGGGAGGTCTTATATTGCAAAACAGAAGTTATAATAATGATATTAAAATATTACTATAAAATTGATAATTACAGTCATACCTCCAAATAACGGAACGTAAAATCTCAGGAAAAAAAATTTCCGGTATTAAAGAAATATCGGAAAAAAATAAAAAATTTTTTAATCAATTTTCCTTGTTATATAATAAAGCATTGTTTCCATTCTCTTAGTTTTTTTTCTTCAAGAGCATTCCTTAATTGATATAAAAGTTCTAAACCTTCAGGATTATTTACCAATAAATAATTTTCAAGTTTGTTTATACTCTCCATCGCTTCCAAATGAGTCATGATGTTATCCAATGTAGAAGACTTTTTCCCGTGATTTAACTTTTCAGACTCTACAATGCTGAAATCCTCAATAGTATCACTTATTTCAGGTTTAACTGTAGCTACTTCGACCATTACAT
>SDVU01000438.1:0-13406 GCA_016256075.1 Dictyocoela muelleri | reverse complement strand
ATAGGTAAGCATTTGCAAAAATAAACCTGAGGTACATATTTACTATTTATTTGCTTTATTCAACCACGTTTTTATTCGTATATTTTGAATACTAATGCAATATCAAAAAAACGTAATTATTATAATTATGTTAAAAATCCTACTTACAATTTTAATTTAATTCCTCATTCAAGAAAAGAAAAAAAATTTTAATTATGAAATATCAAACATTTTACATAAATTTGTCATTAAACCGAATAGAAAAATGTAAAAAAAAATTGAAAATACTGAAATAGATTTATATAGATTTATTTTACGTATTAGATATTTAAAAAAAGATCTCCTATTCTATAGGAAAATTAATTTTGAAATATTCGGGGTTTTTTTATTAATTTATTTTTATTTTATTTTTTTTTTTGTTGAAATTAAAAAAATTTCACACATACAGCATAATTATATTGAGCTGTAACACATTATTTCTCTACATTCTCTGATTACGATTATAATCTATTCCTTTATTATATTTTAGCATTTGACATAATAATTTCATTTATTTATAATTTTCACACTTATATTATATTCATCTGCTCTAAACATGTTTCTGATTGATACGACTATCCTCGAGAAAGGTAAAACTGAAGTATTGATAAAATTTGAGGTTTTTAATAAGGTTTTTATAAAATTTAGATTTAGATTTAGATTTAGCCTTAATAGAACTACTTTTTAAAAATTTTTTTTATATATCATCAACTCAAATAAGGGCTATTCGATCGTGATTACGAGCTTATATATTATTATGCAGAAAAAGTACATTGATTCCTTATAATAATTATTTAAATCATCCAAAACTAGTACATTAGTTATTTTTTAAATATAGACCCCAAATAAAAAAAACTTTACTAAGTTTTTATTCTATTAAAGTTAAACATATACACTGCAAAAAAGAATTATATATTGATATAACAAGTTAGTAAAGTAAATATTATATCAATTATATAAACATGCTTATATCTTAATGATTAAGGCCTCCAAATAAGCTAAAATAATCAATCTACTTCATACTGCATAAACCTGCAAGCTTACCATCGATACTTAATAATAAATTATTCTGAAATGTTTGATTGGTTGTCATTAACATACAAAAAAATTAGTTAAAAAAAAATAAATTTCTGAAGAATCGCCTTAAATATTAAATGTAATTTAAATACAATATGAATCAATATCGAAAATTATCAACTTTATAATTACGGAGATTTATACGTTCTTTTTTTTATTTTGCTACCGCGTAGCGCAAGACCTGAGTGTGAAACACGACTGTCTGATAAAAAAAAATAAAATACTTATGAGTCCTAAGAGAGAGCATACTTTAAATCAATATGTTTCCAGCTGGTATAATCGAATTTAATATTAAAATTTGGCAATATAAATTTAGAATTTAAAATTACGTTTGAATTTATAAAATATAAAAAACAAAAAATATAATATTTTACAATATTAAGATTTAATTATATATAAAAATGTAGAAATTTTTACAACATTATTTATAAATTTTAATTGAATGTTTCTTAATAGAATTGAAATGAGAGAGAATATTTGCTAGATGAATTTTTTTTTTTATATCGAAATAAAACCTAATTATTATAAATTAAAAAAAATCATATAATTAATATTATACATTTTATTAATTTACATTTATACTGTTTCGATTAAATATTTAAATTGATATAGCAAGTTTTGTATGATATAAACTTTACATTTATATAGTATGAAATAATTTTTTATAAATTAATTAAATTTTAATTTTAATTCAAATTTTAAAATTGAATAAATATAATAATTATGTTTTGGTCGGTGGTAGCTTAATATTGACAGAAAATATTAAATGTAAAAGTCCTATAAATTTTTTTTTATAATTCGTCTAGTCGCGTATCTTTTAAATGACACGCGCTAATAGCGCTTATAATTATGATTATTAGAATTTAAAGTAAATATGTTCGGAAGAAATATATTTACAGATTTTTCTTATTTTTTAGCTTTTATTTTTTAGAAATAAAATAAAATAATTGTCAAATTTGTTTATAACTTGTTATAATTCTTTTATAATTATTAATTAGATAAACCTAACTTTTTTTTAGCAGATTATACATAAAGCGCAGAAAAAACAAAGACCGCTTGTTTCGTTTTTTTATGTCTCTACTGTCTTATTTATATATATATAACAAATCTATCATTGATTTTTTTGCTGTGAATACTCGATATATAGATTAGTAAACGTACTATCAGCGCCCCTAAATGATATAATTAAATCATAATCATATATATATATATATTCATATATTAATCATTATTCTAATAAAAGATTCGTCTAAAAATATTCTTTTAATTAGATTACCTTAATATTTTATTAAATAAAAAATATTAGTCAATTAAACTCTGGATTATTTTTTTCGTGATTTTTTTATAGAAAAAAAATTGAGGATATTGATAGCAATTGTCATATATTTAGATACAGAAAAGTTTAAATTTAAATAAAATATATTTTTAGATCATCTAAAGATTATCATGATATTTCTTCTATCTCAGGTAAAATTTCATTTATGATTTAATTGTTTAATATAGTTGATATCACACAAAAACGAAATAATTTAACCCAATAATTTCTATAATATCTACTTCAAAAACATAACTTTCTTTAAGATATTATATATAATACTACATCTTGATGAGACTGATACCATTGTTTTTACGATTATAGTTACCTTCAGAATTATCTAAATTCTTTCAAATTTCAGTTTATTACAAAAAGAAATTTTATGTATCTAAACAGTTTGTCTTCTTGTAATGCGAGACAAATATCAAGATTACTTTTTTTAAAAATTGTTCTAAATGTTAATTTAGATTAAAAAGAGAGGGAGTATTTTTTTTCGTGAAAAATAATCTTCAATATTTTGGTCATAGAGATATTGCCCAATTTTAAATTTTTTATAGTATTTTTTATATTTTAAACATAAATAAATAACTGCAGTATATATTTTTTACACGAGGGGTATACTTTTAAACTATTTCTAATTTTTTTTTCATCTTGAAAGCGACCCTAGACACATTTGTAATATCAATTTTGTAGAATAAACCCGAGCTGTAATGAATGACACATTCATTTAAGAATAATGGTACGAAATTTGTGAATACGTCAAAGCTTTCTATAATGTTTTATTCAAATAATAAAAAACTCCAAAAAATAAGTCGCACCACTTGAAGTCATCTTTTTGGAAACCAAGGCAAAAATCATTTCGCTCAATACATATTTCTTAATTTACATTTATATCTTTTTAATTTATTAAGTTAGAACATTTCATATCTAGCTATAATATTTATTTAATACTTTATTCTTTTAAAAAATAAGACCCGAATTTTAAAATGAAATAAAATTAAAATAAGATTTTGAGATAATAATAATTTATTATATGTTTTTATTAATAGGTATATAACATATTTGTCATATTTTGCATTTTTCCGATTACCTTTATTTTTACAATTTTAAAAATTTTTTATTTTTAAAATAAACTTTTATGTAATCATTGTAACACTAAAGTGAAAATGCGTGACTATGCATGTCTTGTATGATTAATATAGCTTTTATTGTTCTTTAATTTAGTGTAAAAAATAAAAAAATTTATAGTTTGATAAAGGCAATAAAATTAATGAAAAAATTATATAACATTGAATAAGTCTTTTACGGCGTGGTATGTGTAGAAATGCTTAATCTCTAATATATGCTATTACGATAATTATTACTGCAAATGAAAAAATATAAGTGACTAAAAAAATATTAAAGAAATGCAAAAATCCTCAATCAAAATAAGGTTTATTGAATAAAAGTTATCATAGGAATATACTTATAAAATAATGTAAACTTCTATTCGCGGTGAGATCACATAATTAGCGATATTATGGGTTTTAATAGATAATAGCTATAAAATATTTCATATGAAACACTCACGGTTAATTAACACAAATCTTATGTAGCTATGCAAATGTAGAAATAAATTAAAACAATATTACTTGAACAACCGATACGTCTAAATAACCTCTATTTTATCCGGATCATTTAAAGTTTCCGCCATAAAAAATATCATGTATATTGATATACACTAAAAATAAATTAAATTCCTACAAAACGCTAAAAAACAAAATTTTTTCTATTTAATTTTATATCTCTGAACAAATTAAGTCCTTATTACCACGTAATATACAGATTTTCGTGTATTTACATATTTTTATCTAGATATAATTGCTTTTTAGAATTTACTCTCATTTTAATTTTTCTGATTTTGATCTTTTGAACATTCTTTATAAATTAATATTCTGAGTATAAAATTTTTTAGAATTTTAAGAAAGTTAAGCTTATGAATAACAGTTCAATGCGAAAATCCGTAACTATGTCAAATTTTAATATTCACAACATATCAGTATAAATTATTGTTCTAAATATACAATAGCGTTGTATAATAAGTAAAAACATCAATATAAGTTTTCAACAACTCTTATGTGTCTTATTAAAGGCGAACTACTAGTATACACAATTAAAAAAGACCCAGACTTTATCTTTATGTGATATACCAGTATATTTCTTTACTTTGATTATAAAAAAGAGATTTGTATATTTGTCTGACAACACCTAGATTCCTAGACGAATCGGTTTTTTGATCAAATATAAGATTTTTTTCACCAAAAGGTAAAAATTACCCCCTAGTGCTTGTACTTAGATAAAATAATCTATACAAATCTGCGAAATATTTTGAAGAAGACCAGCAATAAATAAATAAGAACAATTTGTCTATGGTTGTTATATACCTTGTATAGCAAGATTTAAAAATAAAAATATATTTTTTTTTTAATTTGGATAAAATTTTATTTTCACAAAGCCAAGAAAACCATCTATATGTCTTTTTTTTTTCTTGTAAACATCTTATTCTACAAGAAAGACATCTTTAAGATATTTTTAATAACATATCACTCTTATTTGATATAATGTCTTCTTTAGAAGCATTCACTTCTTCAAGGCATATTTTAAAAAATCGGTCCTCGGCTATTTTAGATGTTTGTAAATTTAATAAATATTATGTAAATATTATTGCTATATTGGGAATGATATTAAATTGATACGACCCTCTTTCGCTTGAAAAATTTGTTTTAACTTTATGTTTTACTCGAAAAAATGAGAGATTATAACTTGCAATGTTCTCACTAAAGTTATAAAGAGACAGCAATAACAATAGGAAGTTTTCTTTTTAAACATAAAAAAGAAATTATATATCTAAGATAAATGAAAAAGATAATTATTTTAAGCTTATCAATGTTTAATATAGATAGACAATAATTTGCCGTTTTCACTATCACTACATATCTATAACTGTCCGAAGAGCGTACATATAAACCTTTGAGGCATAATTGAGATTTATATTTTTTTATTGTTTCGTACTACCAAAACTAAAATTTATTGTGGAAGACCGCCTCAGCACCTTCAGGACGGCTTATAAACGAAGATTATTTCCACTATGAATTTAATAAATTTTTAAAAGTATTTATGTTGTTAGTTTTATTTGATGACAGCATTGTTATAATGTGTGTTTTATGATTATTTTTTAAACAAAAAGCAATTTGATATATCCTCGACAGTACATTTAAATTTTCATTAACGTCTTTTTCCAAGTATACATTATACATAAGACCTCAGCAGGCAATAGTTTATGTTCATATATTGTTTTGCTGAATAATAAAAAATAAGAAGCACCATTAACTTTCAGACTGATAAAGAATAAACTGTCAGATAATGACTTGCATATATCTAAGAACAATACATATCGATTTTTAGAAACTACATTTTAGAGATTCTAATAATTTTTATGAATCTGAAATTAGCATTTTTTCTATTTTAGACATAAAATTAATTAGCTGGTTCTGAAAATCTTATTTACTAACTTATACAAAATAAAGATAATAAATTAAATTAAACAATGTCTAGCTCTTACGTCTATACTGAAATATCAAAATGAGTCGACTGGGAAGATAGTTTAATGATAAAGCCAGTGAATAACAAGTGCCATTGATTATAACAATATAGTTATGATACATTTATTCGGGCTTCACGATACACTTTATAGTAGAAATACATAAAACTAATATAAATTTTATTAAACAGATGTTTAATGCCTAAAAGAGATTTTAAAACATACTTAACTCGAAAAAAATATAGCTTTTTTAAAGAATTTTTGTTCTGAAAAAATTAAAATCGAACTCGCTAGGAAAAAAAAAACAATAATAATCGTGAAATACGCTAAATATAAAAAAAAGTGTACGTAGAAAACGAAAAAAAAATTTTTATGACTGTAGAGATATAACAACAAAAAAAACTACTTTATAGCTATTATAATGATTCAAAAAATTCTATTTAATCGAACTTTTTATATCTTTTCTAGCTCTTTTAGTAATACAAAACAATAATAACTACATCTATATTTTATTACAATTGTTAATTTGATGTTATAAATTCATATTGATATCGGTTTTGTAAAGATATGTTTTGTAATAATTGTCTTGTGTGGAATCGATTTTTTCTAAATCAGTTTTATGAGAATAAAGACACTTTTCTCAAAATATAAAATATAATTTGAGTTAATAAAAAATTATATATGAATGAATTTTGTATGACCAATATGTCTTGCGTAAGGAGCTCCGGGTATGCAGGAATCGCGTCCAGGTTAGATTTTATCTCTCACGTATTTTTATTTTTTTACCGTTTATATTTATATTAAATTGTGAGTAATTATATATATTTCATATTGTAAATTTATAAATATAAATTTACTGATATATTATATAATTTATAATAAATTTAGAGTTAGTTATTTCTATATAAAATATCGATTATTGCTATTTATATATTCAAAAAATATTTGTCTTTAATGATATATTTTTATTCAACATATAAGTCAATATAGATAAAGCTATAAATAAATTTAATATATACATGTTATAATTATTTAACTTTATAAAAATCGTCGATAATTTTGTAATATCTAAAACAATTGTTATTTATTTTTAATTTTAAAAACATTAAATTTTATATCAATTTTGTAATTATTATTTTTTAATATATTTATGATTCAAATTATTTGGACACACACTAATTTTCTATTATATTTTAATAAAACATCATTATTTTATAAAATATGTTAATTGACAGCCCAATGTGCAAGAGTATGTATGCACATAAAGAATATTATGTAGATAATATATAAATGAACATATTTTTATTTATAATTGACTTATTGCACTTGATTTCGGCTATATTAAAGGTAATATTCTATGATACTTGCTTCACCCTAAATGCCGTCTTCTCCATTAATGGTGCTTAAGTGACATCTTCGGTCGTAAATATTAATCTTATCGAAAGTAGAAGATTGTTTATTATCATTGTATTTATTAAACATCTCTATTTATAAATCTCGTTTCTTTAAATAGCTTTTTGAGATTTATTAAAATATATTATATTTTAATAAAGACGCGCTATAAAAATTTTATTCTTTAATGTAATTTTTAAATAAAGTTGACATATTTTAACAATTAAACATTCTGCACCTCTATAAATTTATAAGATCTTAAATGTACCCAAGAAATGATTCTTTTCTGCTTCAATCACGCATTTTTTCTACCTCTTTCTTCAACTATAAAAAGGCTATCATAGTGCTATTCTCCTTTAGAACCCAAAAATATTTTCTTATAAACCGAATCACTAATTTTAACGAAATATTATTATTTCACTTCTTTTATAATTCAACTTTTTATTTTCATAACTTTCATTATTTATCAATGAATTGTAAAAATTCTGACCATATAGATAACATTTCGGAGATGTTCCTAAAAATCTCTTATAATTTCGATTTATTCGATTTTATACACAAAACTTAATATCATCAATATCTTTGCCTTTATTAAATCTAAGTGCCTCACTTATAATTTAATTTATACTTTCGCTTACCCCCATTTAAATATGGTGCATAAATGGGTACCTGAATTTGTCTAATATTCTTTTTTTTTGCAAAAATTTCTTGAAAAGGCATCCTACATACTGTTTTTCATTATTAGTAATAATTTTTTCGAGAATACCAACTCATTTATCCACTTTAACTTTTTCAACAATTGTCTCACTCGATATAGAATCAATTAAGTAAATACGCGTAAACTAGTGAAAATGTCTTAGAATGTAATAAAAATGCCTTATTATTGTTCGTATCATGCTTTAACTCATTCAATGAAAATGGTCAATATATATCACTGCTTTTTTATTTACTTTCTTCTCTAAATACTATTAAAATTTTGTTTTTTATAAAAATTATTATTTTTATTTTCAGAACAGCTTTTACGTGATTTTATGATGATCTTAAATACTTATTATTTTTTTTTCTCATAAAAATACTTTCTGATATTCTAATATAATATCGTAATTTTCGAATGACAGCTTATTTCATGTATGAAAATTAAAAATTCATTTTTCAAATTATTGTTTATAATAAATCTATCCTTACTATCTTTATAAACAATTTTTTTAAAAATTATCATTACTGCAATCATCAATTAAATTATCATTTTAATCAAATTTAAAATATTTTTGTAAATCTTTTAAATATCTCGATCTATCAAGATATTTTTTTTTATATTATGAAACATCTTGATAAATGACAGCTATTACGTTTTCATTCCTATTTATAGACATTAATTTATTTTTAAATCGCTCATAAATAATTCACACCGCATTATTCTAGATGATTTACTATTCATAATTGAGCAATTTTTATTATCGTATATATTTCTACATAACAGTTCTAAACAATTCTCTAAAATGCAACATTGATTTAAGGAAGCAAACATTTCCTTGATAACAACACTATAATTTATTTCTGGATTGGAAATTCCCGACTATAATGGCTTATTACGCATTTTTTGTAAATAAAGACACAATCCCCACGTCAAGAGCATCGCAATGTAAAATGAATTTTTTAGAATAATAATAGAAATTTTAAAATAGAGTCAGCTATTATTTGGTTTTTAATTTCATCCACAATTGTCTTATGTTCATCGTTCCATTTTATTTTTTTATCTTATATTTTAACAAATATGTTATTTTTACGATTTTATCACTAAATTTTAACAGTTAAATTCTATACCAATTTAAAATTCCTACTAATTTTTGAACGTCTTTTTTACTTTTAATCTCCTTTTTAAAAATTTCACTATTGAAATAACACTTATTCAATTTTATTCCTTTGTTATTAACAATATAACTTAAAATTTTTAATTCTGAAATGAAAAAATACAATTTCTCATAATCTATTTGCGCATTTTTTTCAGCAAGCTTTTTTTAAAGAACTAATTGTACCAATTTCACATGTTCTCCTCTACTTTTTGAAAACCCATTTATATCATCAATATTAACAAAGCCATTTTCAACATAACTAAAAATTAAACTTATTATCTTTTAAAATTTTTTGGTACGGATTTCAGTCCGGAAGGTATTCAATTATATTGCAGTGTTTATTTAAAATATTAAACTCTGTTAACTCTATCTTTCATCATCTAACAATATCTGATCACCCCGTTCATCAAATCAATCTGACTAAGAAAAAAATTTTCTATTACATTCATGATACTATTAAATATGTTAGGAATATTATATATTTCATCAATTATTTCATTATTTTACATTCTGTAATCCACGACTAATCTCAAATCTTTATTTTATTACGAACAAAATACCCGTGATTTGAATAAGAAATTATAGATCTTACAACTTTCTCCTCGATTTATATCTTTTCAATTTTAAAAAAAAACATTCTTCTTATATTTTTCCGGGGTTTTATAACTCTTCTTTAATATTATAGGCAATTCCTTTTTATATCTAATTTTTACTGGTTTATTTAAAATATATTTATAATTATAATTATTATTCATATAATTCTCAATCTCTAGATTTAAATTTTATCATCACATACTCCATGTAAAATACCTAATTTTTCAATTTAAATTTTATTAAAATTATTATTATCATCAACATCGTTAGAATTATTACTAATAAAAATTAGATAGTATTTATTTTCGATACTCATCTGGCAATTCTTTAGATCTAAAATGCAGTCGTTAGAAAATAAAAATTCATCCGCCAAAATTACATCTACCGGTAAATTTCGAATATATAAAAATTTACATTGATATTTTTCTCTATACCACTCAAATTAACATTACAAGTTAATACTTGGTTACAAATTCATTGTTCCCAAATATAGTTCTTATAGGAATATCTTCATGAATTTCAAAATTATAGATCCCAAACATTCTTTTATTTAGAAAATTTCTTGTCGATCTCGTGTCAATCATGAATTTTATCTTTTTATTTTCAAAGTGCATATTAATTCAGTATTAGGGAAATTAAATTCCCTTTCCTTTAAAATGCATGTTGAATGATTTTTTTGTGATGTTATTTTTATTTATGATCTTGTTACAATCTTTAGTGTTATGTTACTCACTGCGATGAATACTAAACTACATTTAATCTTCGAAATTTTTAATTGTATTTTCATGAAATAAAACATTCTTATCACCGCTTCTTATAATGTCAACACCCCAATCTTTCCAAATACTTTGTAATATCATCTAGTTCTGTTAAATTTTGCTTTTAAATTTTTATTTCCGTGAATCTTCCTAGTCCTTTCATAAA
Organism: Dictyocoela muelleri; assembly: GCA_016256075.1. Classification (NCBI taxonomy): domain Eukaryota; kingdom Fungi; phylum Microsporidia; genus Dictyocoela; species Dictyocoela muelleri. Next base: position 2,653 of record SDVU01000438.1, on the reverse strand, counting down.
TACTTCTTTAATTCGCCGCTGTGTCTCCTTTTTGCTTATCTTTTCAATAGCTGAATATTCACAAAATGCTTTTTTTATCTCCTCAAAATATTTCCTTATCTTAGAAATTTGGTTTGCTTTCATGAATCCATTTCAATTAGATCGATATGCTATCAACACTAGAATTTTTTATTCTCAAAAATTTTTACGTGTTTTATCTTCATTTTCTTTAATTGAATTGCTTTTTAACTCATCATCTCTTATCAAATATTCTAATATCTCACTTGACTGTACATAATTCCAATTTTTCTTTTTGCTAATATTAAAAAATAAAATATCCTTTTTTTCATATCCATTCTTTCAATTTCTACGATGTATTTTCTTTTTTTTCAACTTTACATCTGTTCCTTCATAAGAAATTTCTACTTCCAAAAATTCTTTTTCAATTTAATTATTAAATTTTTTTCTTAATTTTTCTTTTTTTTTGTCATTTGAATTCAAATTGACGAAATGCTTAGAGTGCAACTATATTGAAGGTATTTTCTATAATACTTGTTTCACTCTTCTTGTCGTTTTCTCCATTAATGGTGCTTTAGTGACGTCTTCGGTCGTATATATTAATCTTATAAAAAGTAGATGATTGTTTATTATTTGTATTTTATAAACATCTCTCTCTTTATAAATCTCGTCTCTTTATATAGCTTTTTGTGATTAATTAAAATATATTATATTTTGATTAAGACGCGCTATAAAAATTTATTTTTTTAATGTAGTTTTTTAAAATAAAGTTGATATATGTAAATTATACAACAATAATAAATAGATTTTGTTTGACTTATTATAGTTAAATATCCTATTAAAAAAAAAAAACTACATCGTGGAATCGTCAAGTCACGCCACAGCACGATCGACCGCTTTACGCGCGACAATATGTATAAAAAAATAAATTACGAAAACCTATATAAAATAGTTATATGTCTTATTTATTTTTAAATTTTTACACCTGTGCATTATACGTAAATGCAATTTATTAAAATATAGAACTTTTTACATTCGCATTGATTACTAATAATAAAAAAGGGAAGTCAAAAATTATTATATATAAAAAAATTTGAATATTTTTATCAGTATTATAAATAATCAAGGCAGTAAAATATAATTACTTTTGAAAAGAATTTGTAAATATACTGGCATTAGAATGAATAAATATATTAAAAATAATAAAAGTTATGATTACACTATAATGTAGGTTTATATGCATTTTAAAGTTTCGGAATTTTATCTTATAAAATCTTTAGCTTTCCTTAGTGGGTCAGTAAAAAACGAAACCGTATGAAAAAAAAATTTATATTTATAAAACCGCAAATTAATATAAAAACAATGCAATAAATCCCCATTAAGCTAAAAATAGTATATTATACTCCTAGTCTCTTGTTTCTATCTTAAAGTTTGTTAAAAAAAATTTAAATACACTTAGATATATAACCTCGATCCCTTGAAACAAAATAATAAAATAAAGCCTCAACTAATAAGAGCTTTTTACCGTTTGCACAAATTTAGACTAATGGTAAATTTGGGCAAAACTTCTCTTTTACTATAAAAAATATATGAAGAATTTTTTTACAATTTCTTTATGTATAAAAAATTTCCGTTTCGTTTTTTTTATTGATAATGAGTTTCGGATAATTTCTAATAATTTAAAAAGATTAAAAGAAAAATAATAATATTATTAAAATAAATATACTAAACGCCAATTATAAATCATTGCGATAGCTTTTAAGAGTAATACATCATAATAACTATTATGTTTTTTAATATCTTTTTTTATGTTTTTATTTTTATTTCATTTTTATTGCAATATTATATTTTATGATATATTGTATTAATAGGTTTTTATAAATATATCTTGACTGCTCATATTATATTATGTTCAGATTTCGTAGGTGTTTATCTTTAAAATAGTTGTAGAGCACTATTAGAAACTTTAACATACATTTGTTGTTTTGTGTATATATTTTTCTTTCTCTATAGTGCAAAATCACTTAAATATTTCATTCATTCATATATTTTTACAAATAAACTCTACTATTAGATTAAAGTTTTTCGGACAAATTTTTCTTGCAAATATTAAAAAATATTTAAAACTAACTGTCGATCAATATTTAATAATAATAATACAGCAGATATCATTCTCTTATAAAATCGAAATATGCATACAGTTTTATATCTATACACGAAAATTATTTTTTTAAAAAAAACTCTATATATTTTGTGTAAAGTGAAAATTTAATTAAATATTTTAAATGAATAAAATTTTCTTTTATTGCATTTTTTTAAGAAAAATTTAAAATCGGAAAACTATAAATTCTGATACTATTTTTTAAAAAATTAGCCATGTAAAAAAAGTCTTCCAAGTGTCTCATTACTTTTTAGAAAAAGTAAAAAAAAAAAAAAAGAGATTCGTAAATATTATGAGCATATATATGTATGAGAATAAGCGTTTTCATACTATACTTAATGTACTATCGTATAGCTCACTTTTTAATTTTTTTAAGTGATAATTTTAGTATTCGCAAATATTTAATGTCTTCAGACTCAGTCACGCAATTTTCTTATTATATATTACATGTTTAAAATACCCATAGCAGTCAAACCGGAGAGTTTTCTCCTACCT
>SDVU01000437.1:0-13420 GCA_016256075.1 Dictyocoela muelleri | reverse complement strand
TATAAGTTTGGGAAAAGGTGTTTATAACTTTGGGAAAAGGTGTTTATAACTTTGGGATATGGTGTTTATAACTTTGGGAAAAGGTGTTTATAACTTTGGGAAAAGGTGTTTATAACTATGAAAACCCCTGTACAAATGCATAAATTATTATTTTAAAAAATATTTAAAAATAATCAATGCATAAATTATGATTTCAAGAAATTTAGTGCAGTGATTGCATAATTTAATAACCAAAATTTATTCACAATCATTGCATAAAATACAATCTTCGTCTTTCTTAATATCAACAAAAGTAAAATTCAAAGCTTTACCATTAAAGTACAAAAAATTCAATTTTTTCTTCCAACAGATAATCATCAAAGCCGCACAAATAGAATTAATAGTACATATATTTGGCAATACATTATTTAAAACACTTTCGACTTCTTTCATATCAGTATTACCATATATTTTCATTCTATTAAATTCAACTACAATTTCTTCATTTGACATTGATTCACTTAATTGATGTATAAGCCTTATTCGTTCATCTTTTAAAGTGCAATATCCTTTTTGTTGATTTGTATATAATGATTTTATGCAATATAAGCACGACTCATCAGTAACACATTTTACATGACATTCAAAATTTTCAACACCACCATCAATCATTAGGATTTTATACAATTTGCATAAATAGTTCATATGCATCCTTCCTTCGATATTATCAAGAGCGACAAAAACAATATCAAATTTTGACAGAAATTTTTTATCTATATCTTGAACTCGCATAAAATAAGCAAAAACATTATTTTTAGAATAATCTGATATGCCAAGTGATTCATTTTTAGATTCATCTTTATCAACAAAATTCTTAAGGATATTATTATTACCATCAATTTTGTGGCTATTCATTGATAAATATTTGTCTTCTGAAATTCTTTTTCTAATGATATCAGTTTTTTTCTTTCCAATATCTTTAATCGTATAAAAAAATTGTCTATTTAGGTTTGTGACTGATATTGTATCATTATCAATTATTGTTATTTCATGATTTTCTTGTCTTAGTAATTTTAAAAGTTCTGATCCCAAGCCACCAGCTCCTAATTAGATTTATTTACCTGTTATCAAAATTTTCATTTTAAGGGTATATAATGATTGTTAATTAGACAAAAAATTGAGCTATACAGATAAAATATTAACATTTTCAAAAAAAAGTCAACCATTATTATAACTTTAATAATTGACATTTATTAGAATTAATAGTTAATGGTACCGATTTATAAAACCTTAAATGGAAGATTATAGTTGATTCAGTATGTATAGTTCATTTAAACTTTATAATATTAAAATGAATCATAATGATAAATTTAAAGAAAGGTAGATATATTTGATTTGACGTAGTATAGTTGATTTAGTCATAGTCAAATCATTTAAAATGATGTCGAAAAAACCCGAAAAAAAATTAAATTTTAGGATTTTGGTAATTATTTGTAAATCAGAAAAAATAATTTTAAAAATATGAATTTTAAGAATCACAAATAATAAAAATATAGAATTCAAATAACCTCAAAATTAATTATTGGGCAGTATGTTGTGAACGATGATTAAAATGCAGTTTTTGCAACATATGCAAAATATATCAGAAAAATTTCCACATTTATTGCATTTTAAAAAAAATCTTTAAATATCGATTAACGTTATGTTTTGTTTTTAAGAGAAAAATTAAAAGTTATTTGTTTTAAATTTAGATATTATGTTGATCAAAATTATAATCAAAAAATATTTTGTATTTTTTAAAAATTTTGGCAACATTACTACAGTAATAAAATAAAAATGTTTGGACTTTTGGCTAATTCGTAGAAATAAATAAAAAATATCGAATATTACAAAAAATTAAAAAAATAAGAAGGTAAAAATCATGAAAAATATACCCCTTGTAATTTATCATGAAATACTCCTCTCCACATGTCCTTCAATTTTTTATAGTCTTCGGTACGTTTAATTTTCGGCACTGAGCCCCCAAATGATCCAGAATTAGATTAAAAAAAGGTAATCAAAAAAATGATAAAAAAATCTTTTTGTAAGATATCGAAAGTATAAAGTATTTCCTATAGTTATAGTCGCATTTTCCCCGTAGTTATTGACACCTTTACCAAAGTTATAGCCATATTTTTCGCAAAATTATAGACATATTTTCACAAAGTTAAAGACACTTATCCCAAAGTTATAGACATATTTACAAAACTTATAGACGCATTTTACCAGAGTTATAGACACGTCTCAGAGTTATAGCCACAGCAGGATTATTACATATTTTGGCGGAGTTATAGGCACATTTTCCGTAGTTATAAACACGTTGTTTTTTGGAATAAATCCTCTTTTTTCAGTCAAAGACTTATTTTTACGGACTTTTAAAATTATTTTTTCAGTCATATATTAGTTTTTAAAGCCATAGAATTAATTTTTCGGGGGTATATACATATTTTATTAAAGTTTTGACATGTTTTAAATACTTATACATAATTAGGCTCAGCTAATAATATCTTAAACCAAAAAGTTCAAGAATTTCAACTTTACCCCGATCATCACATATATCTTTTAAGGAAAAAAATCAAAAATATACGTGAGATAAATTTCAAGAAAAACTAGAATGGTTTTTAGTTTTAAGAAGATACACGAGAACTAGCCGAAAGCGGTTGACGCAAGATCGCCCAGATTTTTTATACAAATAACATATCTTCATTAAGCAAAAATATTTTATCTAACTTTTTACAGCAACATGCCCTAAAGAAACATAGTAAAGTGCCAAATATGATCAAACTAAAAGCGTTTTTTATTTTATCATTTTATATACATATAAAACCCCTATTTTTTTGTATACAGTTATAAATCCGGTTTATTATAAATAAAGTTTATAAAACATTAATAAAACAATAAGCAATATTTTTATTTTAATTTGACATTCCTAGATTTGGTAACTCGTGATGTTTTTCAGAGATGGTTTTTGAGAAAGGTTAGAATCGAAAATGATTGTTTATAAAAGGATATATATATTGTCGTATCCAAGCATCCGTGATAAAAGATTCAAAGCATGGGAATTTCTCAAATTGGTAGATTTATTCATTTAATTAATTATTTGGACAAGTAAAGAACAAGGGATTTTTCAATTTATTAAAAATTTAAAAAAATTAAAAAAAATAAAAAAATTAAAAATCCCCTGTTCTTGACATAAGGTATTTTTAAAATTTTTATAATAGAAATAAATCAACATATTTAGTTATTCGATGAATTTTTTACATCGATTTCACCATGTGTCTGATAGCTCAGAGGTTAACACTATTGAATTTGAAAATTAAGTAACGAGATTCGAAAAACGCCGACGTAACTCTTTAATAAATAATTGAGATTGACAGTAAGCGGTCATAAACAATAGAAATATTGTAGCAATATACAGTTGTACTAGTGTGGTATAGCTGATTAAGACTTGGTTTAATATTAAAATGAAGCATAAGGGGCTCTGCTAGGTGTGGAGATAGATGCGGCGGCTCATATCGGCAGCAAGATGTAAAAAATAAATTTTTTTTAAAAAAATCACTAATTACCTGTATCCTGCCGACTCATTGATAAAACGAAAATCGCGTATACGGCTTAGCTTCTGGATAGCTTAGACGTTGCGTATTATTAGAACGCCAAGAACCAAAGGTCTAAGGTTATGATAGGTGAAACACTCAGTGTAGGCAGATATAGATTTGTCAATATTTAATACATGTAATATATATATAAGATAAAAATATTTTTAAAAAATTAAAATCAATTTTTAGTATTTAAATTTAAAAAAAATTCATACATCCTTATAATATTCTTAATGTTTATTATTTAAATTGTTTTCAATTAATTAATTTTTAATACCATCATCAAAAAAATTTAAAAATCCCCTATTCTTGACTTGCGGACATTATTTTATATTTGAGTAATTTCAAAATAAAATTAAAATTAAATATTTTACTCTATCGAAATAAAATTATAAAATAAAATAGATTACCCATGTGAGTTAAAAAGCATTCAATACATTTTAATTATCCCAAATTAAATTTTGAGGATCAAAATATCCTTGAGCATTATCTTTAAAACATAAGATTCCGTAAGTTCTGGCATAATGAATTCATTGCCGAAGAAAAAATTAATTTCAAAGCAAAAAAAAACAGTGTTTATCTATAAGTAGAAAAGGCTCAGCATATACTTTGAAGTACGACTCAGACATTTATATATGCACATGAGAGAATACGTAGGCTTGGGTAGTCAATACCAAAAGTATTTTCGAAAAAATGATTATATCAGAAAAAAATTGTTAACATTGTTAGATACTATAGTCGAACAGCATCCATAAATCCAGGACCCAATAGGAAATTGCCGGTCACGTTGACGAATTAGAATTTTTTGATAAATGAGATTGAGTATATCGGGTTGTGATCATTGGTATTTTAAAGCTGTATTTTTATTGGTGAATAAAAATATAAAATAAGAAAAATTAAATAAAAAAAATATATATTATCTTTTTATTCTTTTTGTGCAAACAGTCCTGATAAAAGCCGAAAACACGACCAACATGATTATAGTTTAAAAAATATAAAATTAAAGGTAGTTCATTCGATAAAATTTTCGAAAGAACCAAATGCTAAATATTCAACCTTACATGATCACTAAATACTTAAGATTTACAAAAAACTGTAAAAAGCATATTCAGATTTATTTAAGAATATTTAAATAAAATATAACGAGCAAATTAAGAGGATTTCAATTCAAAAAAATTATAATAAAACCCATGAAAAAAATTATTTGAAACTAAATTTTACTCAAATTTATCGCAATGGACTTTGATGTTTATAGAAGAGAAAAAATTTAGAAACTTTTATGAAGCAATATCAGAACTTCGACACAAAAAAGAAATCATTAAATCTAAAATGAGTAACTTTCATAAGGGATGGAAAAACATGAAACAGATTCGCTAATTAAAACAAACAAATGGTGTGATGTGCATAAATCTAACTATCTTGAAAATAATGAATGTTTTTAACAAAGAAGTACGATCAGAAATTTTGATAACAGCCGAAATGAAACTGTTTATATAAAGAAACCTATGCAATAATGCAATAATAATACTAAAAGTATAATATAGCTCACATGTTCAGTATAAATAGGTTTGAGAATATATGACGCAATTATATATTTAGTTAGTGAAATATCAATTATGAAAGAAAATATTGTCAAACAAATGAATTTATATGTCATGAAATATTAAAGAAGTAATATAGTATCTGCCGACGGAACTAATTGCAATATCAAGGATTTACAAATGGAAAATTTGAAATTTTAAGTGTCCCTAAAATCAAATTTAAAGTGAAATTTTACACTATGCCCAATTTGAACGTGATGTTTTTCTATGGTGTGAATTTCTTGAACATGACTAAGTTGTTCTTTGTTTCAAAGGAGGTAATATTGAAATAAATCAGAATATAGTATAAATGCCTAATCAAAATAAAAGTGAGAATTTAATTGAAAGAAATCTATTAGAAAAATTTCCATTAATAATATCGACTGTGAAGTCGAAATTATTAAATAATGGGCATTGGATATTGTGAACGATTATAACAAACTCAAATATTTCGAATGAATAGAATATGAAATACTACTTAAAGAAAATATCTTAATAATTAATGGATTAATGGTTCTGAAAAAACTTGTCAAACCAAAAAAAAAGATATTATCAGGCTAAAAGAACAGGAAAACATAGAAATCGTTGCTCAAAATTTTTCTCACAAGCCTTTCAATTGTTAGAAAAGAATGAAGATATTCGAATCGTTGTAGATTATCGGGATTTAAATTAATACACGGAAAACGATTCATTTCTAAATCCCATTGTCTATGAAATGCTAATAGGACTAAATAAAGCCAAATATTTTACTACACTTGATTTAAATCATGGATATCATCAAATAAGCATTAAAAAAGAAGATATATTTAAAACGATATTTATAATAATGTGAGGTTCTTATGAACATACGAGAATGCCTTTCGGGCCAACAATGCATCTAAAACCATCCAAAGATCCATGAAACAGATGTTGGACGTATTTGAATAAGTGAAAATATTTTTAGATTGTTATATTGATATTTAGTGAAAACTTAGCCGATCATAAGCTGCACGTAGAATTTATTATTAAAAAATTAAAATATAATGGATCAGCTATAAACAAAAGAGAGTCCAAAATTCTAAACGAAAAAATGGTTTATCAAGAGAGTGTATAGCACAAAAAGAAATAACAGTCGAACCGAACAAAAATATTGCTTTCAATATTAGCACAATCCTTACAACTAAAAGAAAACTTTGACATTTATTTGGTAAAAAAACTGTTTCCGTTTTATTATAGCAGGTCTCAGTTCTATGATGATTCGTATATCTGAAAAATTGTAAAATAAAAATAAAAGTTAGACTGAAAAAGATACATAATTAATTAAGAAAATTTTTAATGAGTTTCGAAAAGCTTAAAATATCACTCATATAGATAAAAACAAAGATGTTACACCATACCGAATTCATCTGACTATGCAATGGGCAATATTTTTGTTCAGAATAGATCTATCGTGTGTATTTATAGTTATAAATTCAAGTAAACTGAATTTGACTACAGTATTTCTAAAAAAATTGTATTCAATCGTAAATGCTTGTCACACTTAAAGGTAACGATACCTGGACATGAATTTTCTGTTTATACTGAAAGTAAGAACGAATATCTTTACGAAACTCACTTTCTATATGAGTAAACAGATACTGATATCAGTTTGTGAATTTAATTTCGAATTGAAACATATTAAAGGGGAATTGAATAAAGGCGCAGATTTCTTTAGATGAATTAATTATATCATATAAATCAAAAGTTAAATCCCTTTAAAAAAATCTTGAAAGAAAATTTTTCGTGTAGTATTCCAAATAACTTTGACGAAAAAATAGTATTAACACAGAGCCCGGAATAGTTTTCATAGCAACATGACATGAATTTTTAGGCCATACAGGTCAATCTAAAATCTATCTAACATTGAGAAGATATTATAAAATTGAGGGGATAAAAAAATAGTAAAATAAATATGAACTACGAATTATGTATCAAAAATAAAAATCTTATTCTTTATGAAGGGCAAATAAGTAGAAAGGTATTCATAGAAACACCCTTAAAACATATTTCACCTATATTTTGAAACACTGAACTCGAGAGACGAAAATGTAATAGAAGATTCAAATTTTTACATTCTAGTAATTATAAATCGTTCAGTAGATATGTTAAACTTGAAGCAGTAAATGATCTTAAATCAGTATCATATTGGATATCTTTAAAAGAAACTTGACTTAAAAATTTGAAACACCCAAAACATTGCTTACTGATAGTGGAAAACAATTTACTTCTAAAAAGTTCCAATAATGATGTAAAAAATTAGGTATTAAGCAGATATTTACTTCAATATGAAATTTTAAAGGTAACAAAATAGCCGAAAGAGTAAATTCAACTATAACATCTATATTTCGAATTACAAAAACGAACTTTCAATTAATGAAATCATAAAAATTACAAAAAGAAATCTTAATGAAACAGTACAGACATTTTAAAATGTTTACTATTTCAAGTAATTTAAATCAAGACGAATATAGATTCAGGAGATATTAAAATTTACCAATTAAATTCAGTTAAAAGGAACTCCAACGAATCTTCAATAAAGAAATTAGGAAAACTTTAATAAGAGAAGAATTGATTTTAATTATCACCAGGGAATATAAAATACGCAAAATCACCCGAAATTAAAGGTTCAGAAAAGATTATCAGATCATATGTCATTAAAAGGCTTTCTAGTGATAATAATAGGCTGTATACGTGGTCTGATATCTGGAGTTCTGTGCGAATATCAAGAATGTGTAATCCGTTAAAGAGGAGAATTTCTCGTATCCAAGCATCCGATATTAAAGATTCTAAGGGTTCTACAACGGTTTGTCCAACTTAAAATAATTGAGGAGAGGTTTGAAAGTATATTGAAAAAACTATGAAATAGGCTGATAAAGAAGGTCCCGGATTTGTTTTTCATATACTTAGCATTATTACTATATTTTTGTCTTTTTTGCTCTGCAAAAAAACTAAATATAGTAATAATTATGAGTATATAAAAAACGAAGCCGAGAACCTTCTTTATCAGACGATTTCGTGGTTTTTTCAATATACTTTAATTACCCCATCTCAATTCTTTTGAGTGGCACAAACGGTTGTAGAACCATTCTTAGCATAGGAATTTGACAAATTGGTAGATTTATTCATTCAATTAATTATTTTATATTTGAGTAATTTTAAAATAAAATATTTAATAAAATATTTTAATTTATCAAAATAAAATAATAAAATAAAAAGAAATTGATTACCCATGTTGAATAAAAAGCATTCAATACATTTTAATTGTCCGCTCTAATTTTAAAACTCGAAATATCCTCGAGCATTATCTAAGGGAACATAAGATTCCCTTAGGTTCTGGCAATATATATATAACAGTCGAACCTCGTCTGAGAATACTTCTTCTTAAAAATAAGTGCCCCAAACTGAGGTTTTCAATTGGAGCGATTAATATTTTTCAAATTTTGATTTATGACATCGATTTTTCTTTTTTTTACATTGAAGATGGCTTTAATATTAGAATTTCCTAAAAATATTAAAAAATCTATAAAATAAATAAAAAATTACCTTTTTTATAAAAAAAAATAACAAGAGAAAAAATTTATTTTATCACAAAGTAATCTGTTATTTTACTTCCGTAATCAAATGTTTTTTCCACTCTTTTGTAATCGAAATTTTTAAAAGAAGGAGTTCTTTCAATTTTCTAGATGGAAGTTGTTTTGCTGCTGCATAAAAAATTTCAAAATGTTTTAGTCTCTTCTAATTATACCTACCGGCTCTGTACTAATTCCTTAATTTCCAAGATATTCGTGTTCTTCTCCTTCAATAAACTCTTCATAAACTTCCTCGAGTGTTCTATCTAATAAAGTTTCTAAATCCTGTTCAAATTTACCGCTTTCTTTGACTAAAGAAGAATCTAGCAATCCCTTTGTAAAACAGCTCACTATTGATTCTTTCGTAACAATATCCCATGCTATAGATATCATTATGATCGCATCTTTTATATCAATCGAATTAAGAGATCAATGCCGTGATCAGTCTTTTCAAAGGAACAGGAGTCTATTAAAGCATTAAAATAATGGCATTTAAACGCCTTAATTATTCTCATATCCTACGGTTGCAATATCGATGTTGTTTTATTTGGTAAGAAAATAAGTTCAACGACGCTCAACTCTAAAATTGGGTGTTATGTCGCATTGTATAAGATTAACAGAATCTTACTCGCCTTCCATTTTATATATCATTTAAATTATTTAGAATTTTTGAATAAAAAGACGTCATACATTCTCTTGATAGACTCTCGTCATCAACACCGACTTCAACAGGATATAAAAAACTATATTTGTCTCAGATTTTTAGGCTTTCTTATGGCCAATTGGTATAATTTTTCACCCGAAATACTACATGTGAGCATAATAGTTAAGCGCTTCTTTTTGACTTCGACACTTTACAGTTATCATAAGGTGTTACAAAACTTTTCCCAATCGGATTTTTGTAATACAACGCATTTTCACTACAATTAAATATGTTATTTACGCTAAATTTCTTAATTTTTTTAATTTATTTTAAATGATTCAACAGATGTCATTTTAGCTGAATTAGATTCCCCTAGAATGTTTTTAAACGTTAGCTCATGTCTCATCTTAGAATTTTATAGCCACCTATTTGAGGCTTTTAAACTGAAAAGTTTTTTTGCATATTTGCAATCTTTTTTGCAACGATCTTAATAATTGTACCGTATACCGGGACGTGGCTGTTCTCAAACGTAAAAAACCTCAAACATTTGATAATCTAAAATTTTAAAAATGCGGTTTATTTTCTTCGGGCTTAAATGAATTTCGGGCTGGTTTTCTATAGAATGTTTGAATTGTTTTTTTATTCTAAACACGCTTCCTTTAATAATCTTATATTTTTTAGCTAGTTTTCTTTCAGATATATTCCCTTAATAAATATCATTCTCAAACTCTGCTATTTCTTGTTTTGATAATTTTTTCATATGTTGCAAAAAATATAAAATTTATTTGCGCCCCAAATCGAGGTAAAAATAATACAAAAAAAATTTTATTTGCTTTTTATTAAGGATAAAATATTTTATAAATAAGTCCCCAAATGAAGGTTTCGATTGATTTAGAGGTGTCTTACAGCCAAGGGTGCCCGAAAATCATAATCGGACTGTATATAAATTTTTAAATAAATCATGCGTATAGTTCTCGTGCTACTATTACAAACCGAAAAAGCATTCTAGTTATTTAGAATTTTTTACGTATATCTCGAATAATTCTAATAAGGAAGATAGTGAAAGGATTATAGTAAAAAATCTTGGGATTTTAGATTTAGGGTATTATTTAGGTAGGCCTATTATATAAAAATTATAAATATGTCTTTCATCCATGAAAATATGTCTATTTCTGAAAGAACGAGTCTATAACTATGAGAAAGTATGTCTATACTCTAACAAAAATGAGTCTATACCTTTAAGAAAATGTGTAAATAACTTTAGGATAGAGATTATAAGTTTAGAGGAAAAAGGCACTTTGAAATTTTGGACCAATATAAAACTCTATTTCTTTTATAAATATTATTTTTTATATGGTGATGAATATTTTTATAAGTTCTAGTATACAAAATTATATGATTCGAGACAAAAAGTTTATTAGTATCCTTTTTTTTATTCACAATTTGAATACTGAGATTATATAAAGTCTTCAAAGAAATTAGAACCTGGGTTTTAAAGAACACCAATACTCTATATTTATGGGAACTCGGTCTAGCCTCAAAAAGGTTGACACATTTATTGAGACTAGACAGAGTTCTTATGTAGAGTATCGCCTTTCTTTATTTTTTATTGTTAAAAATTTATCAACTGTTAAATTTATGAACATTTTCGGGAATTTTTTTTAAAAAAAAATTTGGCAAAGACCTTATTTATCCTCGTGATCTATAACTCTAGATAAATATGTCTATAAATTTTGGACAATGTGTACATTACTTGGAGAAAAGTGTCTATAACATTGGGCAAAAATGTCTATAACTTTGAGAAAAGGGTGTTTATAAACTTTAGAAAATGTGTCTTTAATTTATATAAAATGTCTATTTAACTTTGTATTATGCGTCTTTAATAGTGAAAAATCTACATTCACGTAATAATCATATATATATTGAGATATTTTCAAAAACATATTTTTTATCATTTTTGATTACCTTTTTGAGGTCTAATTTCGTGTCATTTATGATAAAAAATATTTCAGTGTGTGAAACTTATTTATATTTTTTAAACTTATGTAAAAGCCTATAAAAATATGTATAAAATCATACATGATGAAATTGTGATAACAATATTTATAAAAGGCGCCCTATACCATTTATACAAAGATAAATACACTGGAGTATAGGGAGCTTTGTAGAGTGTTAGACTCATTTTTGTAAACTTATAGGCCAGTTTCGCAAACTTATAAACCAATTTTTGCAAACTTATAAGTCTGTTTTATTCCACTAATTCATTTATAAAAAACACGAATTCTTAAAATATATTTCTATAATGGGTTAATAACTTCCTCTATACCTGTAAGTCCTAATTTGTAAGAGAATATAGTATGTTTCTTATTTTAAATAAGCTTAAAATCCGAGATAAATCTATATATTATTAATAATTGTTAGCAGCCATGGCCGCACAATGCCTAAAACACACAGTCTATTTATTAAGAGGTTTTTATTATATCAAAAAAATATCAATTTATTAATGATGTGGTCAGCATCGAAAAACACAAAGTTATATTTTTATCAAAGTTGATTTTTCATTAGTTAAATTATTAAGACGCGCTAAAAATACACAGTCAAATTACATTGTCAATTTTTTTTTTAATTAATTTTAATAAATAAAAATAGGAACATCGCCATGACGAAAAAAAAACATAAAAAAAAAATTAAAAAAAAAAAAAATATTAAATATTTTAGAAAAAAAAATAATACTTGTAAATTAAAAAGGTAAAAAAAAAGTGATTTTATAGAGAAAGTAAAATGAATGGGGGTGAATGGGGGCGATCTTTTTGTTTTTGATAAGAATAACTTTAAATTTTTGTAGGAAAGTGGGAAATTGTAAAAACCAAGACAATTATTTATTTAAAACATAAAAAGGGGCACATATGTGCTGATAAATTATACGAAATATTTTCACGGGATTATATAGGAATAAATCAAGATTTAATAAGGGCAATGTAAATAACTATGAGGCCTGCAGACTAGCATCATCTTTTAATAAACAAAAAGCCTTTAAATTGTGTTAATACCAATAAAATAAAGAAACGACTATTTATTGATTTAATTGATCTAAAAAAATATAAAGACATAAACGACGGGTTTAAGTATATAATGACATGTATTGATGGGAAGCCAAATTCGCATTCTGTTATCCTATTAAAAATAAAAAAAGCATTATTTTTTCCGATAAGGTGGACTAGTTATGAGCTACTGAAGGCAAATGTTAAATAGTTTATACTGATAACTGAACCGAGTTACGCAATTCATATTTGGTAAATGTTTTGAACAAATATAGTATGATTCACGTAAAAAGTCGACCTAGATATCCCGAATCTCAAGGGCAAATTGAGCGTTTTACGGCCCTATATAATGAAGATTAGCCAAACAGCTATATGGTTTACCTAAAAGATAGATTTCTATTTTGCGCGATAATGTTTACCAATATAATAATACTATCCATCGTTCAACATCTAAATCATCATTTGAAATATTTAGTAAACTCCATATTACCGATAAAAATATTTCAAATGCAAACAACAATTATGAAGAAAATGAAATAATCGAAAAAAAAATAACATCCGGAGTAAAATCTCTAAAATCAAAATTAACGAGAAGAAATCCGAATAGGAGAACGAGTATTGGTTATTAGGGATTACAATAATAATAAAAAAACGCATAAGCAAAAGCTTGACTCGGATTATTCTGAAAGTATATTTATTGTTCGCAAAATTGAAAATGGGATGGTTGAGCTTGAAGATGAAAATAGAGAAGAGAAAACATTTTCGATATACCGTATTAAAAAAATTAAGAAAATAAATTGCATAATTTTCTAAATAATTCGGTTCTCTATTTCCTTAGATACCCCCCCCTCTGAAAAAAGAATCGAAAATTACGGAATATGACATTAGCAAGATTAAATAATTTTTTCTTTATATAGTCTTATATAGATATTGTAAAAATCGTTTTTCAATATAA
>SDVU01000436.1:0-13424 GCA_016256075.1 Dictyocoela muelleri | reverse complement strand
TAAAAATATTGTCAATAAAAATGAAAGATGGTGTCAACAATAATGGAACTGGCGTCAATAATAATTAAAGACGGTGTTAATAATAATGTAAAGGTCTGTAAAAAATGGTATTTTAGTCTGAAATTAGGGGTCTATAACTCTGAAATTAGGGTATATAACTTTGAAAAAAGGGGTCTATAACTTTGAAAAAAAGGGTCTATAAGTTTGAAAAGGGGTCTATAAGTTTATAAAAAGGGGTCTATAACTTTAAAAAAGGGGTCTATAAATTTGAAAAAAGGGGTCTATAACTATGAAATACCCAGTAATCGTAGATATAATCTGAGCTAATTTCTAAATTTTATTGAATATTTTTTTTAATTTTATGATGGAAGTTTTCAGTGTATTTTCATTTTCACTTATAGATTTCTATATTATTTTTATTGTAGAATATGACGCCGAAAGATTTATCGCTATGTTTTTTAAACTTTTATTTTCAAATATTTGCGATTCTATTGATTAAACAAGAGAGTTTTTTATTTATACTTTTTTGTTTTGCGGCATTGTTAGGGGTATGTGATTTTTAATTTAAAAATGAGAATCTCAATTATTTAAAATTAGAAATCTTATTATTTAAAAATATGGGTTCTCACTATTTGAAATGTGAGTACTCACTATTTGAAATGTGGTTCTCACCGTTTAAATTGAGTGTTCTCAATATTTGAAATGAGAGCTCTAAATGTTTGAAATGCCCTGTAAAGCGTAATTTTTAAATATATTAATGCATAATTTTAATGTATTAGCGCATAAACCTGTAAGACTATATAATTTTTTCTTTTTAATGTCATATTGTGTAATTTAGAGGTTTTTAGCATAAAACTACGCAAAATTTGCGTCAGAAAAAATTAAATATTACAGGGTATCTCACTAATAAATGAAAAGATTTCACTAATAAATGGAAAGATTTCACTAATTAATGGAAAGATTTCACTAATTAATGGAAAGATTTCACTAATTAATGGAAATATTTAACTAATTAATGGAATTTTTAAATTTAAACGTTTTTTTTTTAATAATTTAACTGTTTTTAAATAATTTAAAGGTTTTTTTAAGTTAAAATGGTGAAAATCAAATAAAATAATTGATTCGTTAATTGCTCGATTCAATTCATCCCACATATTTTTGTATAAATTAAGAAATGTTTGTTGAAGGCTAAGGTTAAATTATTTTTTTTGTCTAGATAATATATGTTTTAAGTGTTTCACGATCACTAGCAACGGGTCTTTTTGATGAAACTTTGGCTTTAAGAACAGAAAATACATTGTCTATCGGATTAAAATCAGGTGAATATTCCGGAAGGTATTTAAAAGGAACTCCAAAAGTATCTAGAGTATTTTTTACATCTCTTGTGTGGTGAATAGATGCGTTATCCATTATTATCAAAGTATTGCTAGAAATTGACCTCCTAATCGCACACCCATGAATAAAGTCACAAAACAATGCACTTGTAAATGAAACATCGACTAATGTAAAATCAATTAATCCACTTGTAGACAAAATCGCACAAAGTGAAATATTTCTACCTCGTGATGGCACAACTGACAATACCGCGTCTGTATTAGGCATCAAATATCCGTAATTATTTGATATATGAAGATTAAAGCCCGATTCGTCAAAATATAGGAATTGAAGATGTCTCACATTTAAAAGTTCTGCTGAAAAAAACTCTCCTTTGTCGATGGAGTTCATCAAATGTTAAAGATGCTCTTCTTTTTAATCTTTTACGTGTGAGGCCATTACTTTTTACCAACCTATTAATTTTACTCTTAGAATATGAAAAATTTTCATCCAATAAAATTTTTCTCACACCTAATTGTGTAAGCGCATTGTCTCTAGCAAAAATTTCTCTAATTTTGGCCTTTTACAAAGTAAAATCTCTTTTCTTAGGGCCTCTTTTATTTATAAAAATACTATAATGCGCCAATTCTTCATTGGAATTTTCAATAAATTTTTTTACCTCATACACCCTTGATACAGATAATTCGGTATTTATTTCCAAATCTTTCACACTTCTTTGGTTTATTAATCTTTTTATTTGATCAAAACTTTCTTCTGTTAATTTTTTATTTTTTTTTCGTATATTTTGAACCATGTAAAGGGTATAATTGAAAAAACGTTTAAATTTAAAAATTCCATTAATTAGTGAAATCTTTTCATTAATTAGTGAAATCTTTCCATTAATTAGTGAAATCTTTCCATTAATTAGCGAAATCTTTCCATTTATTAGTGAGATACCCTGTATTTAGTCCTAAACAATTTCATACACTAGCAAAGCTTTATTTTAGTCTTTTTTATTTTAATAAATGCCATCATTGATAAATGAGAACATGTCAAATTTATGGACATTATGATTGTATATACGTCAATAAAATAGAAATTTTGCTATATATTTTATTTTACAATCATCATTTTGTAAAATAAAATCATAGATAGTACTCAAGAATCAAAAGATAACTCAAGAATTTAGTGTATCTAATCTTTAATTTTCTTATGAATTAAAAAAATACGTATTTTTATTTTCATTTAAATATGTGATATATTTTATAAACCTATACAATTAGGTTTTTATAATGGCGATTCAATAATTATAAAATTTTATGCTTGTAGAGGTATTTTAAAATAAAAAAAAATATTTTTTTTTTAAATTAACAACAGAATAACCCTCAAATACACTAATTTTTGAAGTTATTATTATAAAGATAAATTTATAAGATGGAACATTATTTTACTTAAGGCATTAAAAGCTTTTATTATTATGACGTAAATCAAGATATTTGTATACTAACTGTTTGGTGTAAAAAGGATACATCCAGTAAATTGCGAGGTTAAAAGCGTTTTTAATATGTGAAATGTGTTTTACAATATAACGAGCCCAAAGGGAAAACTTTTCCAAGGGAAAACTCCACCAAAGAGAAAACTTTTCCAAAGGGAAAACTCCCCAAAATATATTTGTGGGTAAAATAATAATATTGTGAAAAAAAGAACGGACGGTTCAAAAATCACCGAATTATTTTTATAACCCCTAAATGGTTTGAATTAGAAAAAAAATGTTTTGAAGTAATAAAGTCTAAAATAAAATAGATTGGGATGGTTATTTTTATAATCATAAAGATAGAACATAGTATTAGTTGTCCGTAGGTGCAAAAGGAGAAGTTCAATCTTTTTTTCATCTTCAGACAACTAATACTTGTTTATATCTTTATGATTATGAAAATAACCCTCCCAATATATTTTATTTTAGCTTTTATTACTTCAAAACATCTTTTTTCTAATTCAAATCATTTAGGGGTTATAAAAATAATTCGGTGATTTTTGAACCGTCCGTTCTTTTTTCACAATATTATAATTTTGCCCACAAATATATTTAGGGGAGTTTTCCCTTTGGGGTTTTCTTCAATTCGCAACGAAGCAGAAGTGACTCTCTTAGGTGTGGGGATGAGAGCGGCGACGCATCTCGGCAAAAAGTAGTGAAAAATATAAATTCATGAAAAGCTACTAATTACCTGTATCCTGCTGAGTCATTGATAAACGAAGATCGCGATACAGCTGGTCTTCTGGGTAGCTTAGTAGGTGACGTATTATAGGAACACCCAGAATCAAAGGTCGCAAATCCTAGGTAGGAGACAACTCTCCGGGGTGGCAGCTATGGATGTTATCAACATGTAATATATATAACTTATTTTTACTTTTTATTAATTTAATTTATTATTAATTTAAATATATTATTATTTTTAATATTATTAATTTAATTTATTATTTTTTCCGGCATTTTTACGGCAAAAATTGCGAATAAAAACCATAAAAAGGCCCGTCTCATTTATTCCAGAAAGCTATAAATTAAGATAACTTGCGGTTTTGTGGTTATTTAAAATAAGAAACATGTAAATTCCTCTTAAAATGCTATTTCGCAAAAATAAGCGGTGACTAACCCATCGGAAAGCTTAAAATTTATAATCAATTTTTTAAGGGCCAGATAGCTCAGTGGTTAACACAATTGAATGTAAAATTTAATTATCGAGGTTCTAATACAGCTGAGGTCACTCTTTAATAAATAATGAGAAAATGACATTAAGCGGTCAAAAACTATAGAAATATAGTAGGAATATACAGTTGTTACAGTGTTCTGTAGTTGATTTAGACTTGGTCTAATATGAAAATAAAATAGAAGGGACTCTCCTAGGCGCAGGGGGAAGAGTTTCGCGGCGCATACCGGCAAAATAATGGTTGTAAAATTAAAATTAATGGATAGCAACTAATTACCTGTAGCCTACTGAGTCATAAATAAAACGAAAGTTTCGTATACAACTGAGCTTCTGGGTAGCTTAGGATGTGACGTATTATCTGACCACCAAGAACTAAAGTCTAAGATCCACGGTAAGAGACAACTCTTCGGGTTACCAGCTATGGATGTTGTCAACATGTAATATATTATATCAAAATTATTTTTAACAAATTAAAGTTGTCATTTTTTATTCGGGCTATTATAAAATTTTAAATTCAAAAATTGGTTTTTTATAAATTAAATATTTAAAAGGGACATTTTGTGGAGTGAGGGCATTATATGATGAAAGCATTTTTACAAGGGGTATTTTGTACGAGGGACATTTTGTGCAGTGGGGGCATTTTGTACGAGGGGCATTTTGTGCATTGTGGGCATTTTGTACGAGGGGCATTTTGTGCAGTGGGGGCATTTTGTGCAAGGTTGACATTTTGTGCAGTGGGGGCATTTTGTGCAAGGGTGACATTTTGTTCAAGGGGGATTTCGTGATACAACATTTCCCGCTTAGCCCTCGGCTTTATTTTGTAAAAAAAATAACGAACTTAATATTACTGAATAATATATTATTTTTATATCCAATATTCAAAAGTATGCATAAACAATTTAAAAAATTCAAAAATCTGGAAATTGAGTTAATTTTTTTAAATGAAAATTATTTAATAGCTCCGGCTTGTCCTATAAAAACAAATTATACATTTAATAAAAAATTAAATATTAAAACAAAGGGTAAAACAAAACCAAATATTAAAGACAATTTAAATAACAATAACTTCTATGATAATAATCATAATAATAAAACTTACTATAAAAAAGATTATAATAGTAAAGCTTATAATAGTAAAGCTTATAATAATCAATCTTATAATAATGAGCTTATTATTTTTTTGCAAAATAAAATATTTATTCAGAAAAGAATTGATTATCCCAATAACACATTATTAGAGATAAATATTTTTTCAAAAAAGAAATTCAATGAATCATTATTACTCACAAGATTAAAAAAAATCTTGCCAACTGTTTTTGATTTTAAAAAAATTGATCAAATCAATCAAAAATTTGTTTTATCTGAAAATATTGAACATATCAAGTCCTCATTATCAAAAATATTAGAAAAAAGTGAATATGATGATTTTTTAGATGAGTTGTCTATGTTAAAGAGAGAAGAATATTCAATGGAGTCTATTTTAGATGAAAGCATTCTTAAATTTGATTAAATAACATTGAAAAATAATATATTTAAAACCTTTTTTATAATAAAAGTCATGTTTAAAATTATAATTTTACATGCTAACGATTCCATAACTGTTAAACAGGATAGTTGTCTCCGACCGTGGTATTAAAAGATTTGGTTACAGGCATTAAAGTTATAAGTCACTATTAAGTCACTATTAAGTTATTTAAGATTTTTTATAAAATTTTTGTTTTTTTTATAACATAGCAGGATACGGGTAATTATATACTTTTTATCATAATTTTGACTACTTATTTTTATCGTGATGAGTCACCTGACTCATACACATATAAGATCCTTATATATTTATTTTCATATTAGACCAAGTATTAATCAGCTATACAACACTGGAAAACTGCATGTTATGACAATAATTCTATAGTTATTTAACGCTTAATGTCATTTTTAATTATTTATTAAAGTTGAATTTAAGTAATTCGGAAATAGTCTTAATGTTACATTCAGGAATATTATCACTCTGCTATATAGCCTATTGAAATTATTAAAAGTCTCAAAAGTGTCTCGAAATTATAGCCTAAAAACACAATTAAAGTTTTCGAATGTATCTCCTGATTAGAGTTAGGAACATGATTTTTTTAAAATATTTGATAAAACTTTTTCAAGTGAAATTCAGAAGAAAATCTAAATTCAGTAGAAATTTTCGATTTAGATTCAATTCATATAATTTATTGAGCTATATTAAAAATTTTAATTATCTTTCTAGAGTATAATTTGAGAAATATAAATATTTTATACACTAAGTCATAGACTTTTAATTATAACAGGTTTTCGTTATAAATAAAGTAATATATGGTTCTTTAATGAGAAGAATAGCATTATTTTTTACTAAATCGATCGATTTGTGATTAGCATTATTAACTCCGGTACCGCAAATTAGTCAGGGAACGAATTTGCAGTTATTCCTCTAAAAACAAATTTCGTAATTCCCGAGAATTCGTCTGAAAATAATTTTAAATTTTAAAGAAATATTCATAAAACGTAAAAATTAGCTTAATTTAAATTCATAGATTTTTAAAATATTTTCAATATATTCATCATCATCATCATCGAAATATTTAATATCATTTGCTAAATAAATAATTTAACCTTCTTTTCATATTTTTTTCTTGAACACGAAACAATTGATAATTTATTCTTACTTTATTTCATTATCATTTAATTGATCGATTTCTAAAATTGGTTAATAAATAATGCAATGTTTGTATTAGTTATTTAACTCTTTTAGTTAATAATCGTACCATGGTTCGTCAACATTTGTAGTTCGTAGTTCAAAATTCAAAATTCGTTCATATATTCACTCCATTTTCTTTTTTAAAAATAGATGGTTTAAAGTGCTCTTTCTCTAATAGACCAAAATATGTTTATTTCAAGTATTTATTGAGATATTTTATTCTTTCATCATTTTTGTGAGCAAAATTTTGTGTGTATTTGATAGAAAGTTTCTAATTTTTATATTAGGTAAAAATGCTGATGATATAATTCTCCTGATATATTTCTTAAAATCCATATCATTTTTATATCTCATTGTTAATCTTTCGGATTTAACTCTTCTCCAAATTGATTGTGTAAAATTTAAGAAATAAAGCTGCAATTTTCTTGGTTGTAATACACCTAAAATTGCATTTTTTAATAATTTTTTGTATCAGAAAATACTAAATAAGGTTTTAAATAAATAAAATCTTTAATTTTTATTTGAACCTCTTTATATTTTATTTCTTGTTTAAATTTACTTAAAAAAATTTATACAGTAAATGATGTTTTTTACGACACAAATTCAAAAAAAGTGTGCGTAAAAAGCTCCTTTTGTGTAAAAATCACATTAGGTAAAAAAATAATTTAAGTTAAAAATGTTCAATATTTGGGCCCCCTTCGATAAATCTCTTAAATACATAAATATATAAACAATATCTATTAGACAAGTTTTCTACATACTCGTAAATTATTTAATCGGCAGTATCATGTAATTTACTTTAAATTTATGCTATTTTTCGCAAAATATATAAGAGATCCGCAAAAATTTAAGAGAATTCAGATTTATAAATGATTGAAATTATTTCATCTACCGTAAAAACATCTTTAAAAGAATCATAATCTCTATCCAACTTATCTATAGAAGTTACATCGATATTGAAATCTACATTATTACGTATTTTTTTCGACATGTTAAAACAAGTCAGCTTTGTTCCTACAATTTTATCTTATTGTGATTGATACTTGATCAATGGAATTGCCGATCTATAAGACCACATTCTAAATATTAATTTATTCTAACTTATTAACAAATCATATCATTATTAGAATTCATGTAAACTAGAAAAATTGTAATTTTTGTTTAACTTTGATTTAATGGATTTATTATTTCCATATCTAGTGGCGGGATAATTGTTTTGTGTTTTCAAGTGAATAACAATTTATTTTTCTTCCATTAACTCGATACAATAAAAATTATCCGGATAGTCAAAATATTTGGTTTTTACGATTAGTCAAGTGTTTAAATCCGTTATATTCTTTTAAAAAAAGACACTCTGTATGCCATTATGATTTGTAGACTGGTAAGAAATATCATAAAAATCTAGTAAATTCAAAAAAAGGTTCTCGGATTCATTGATCTCTTGATCGGTAAGGTTTTATCCATTCGCCAAACAAGTTAATATCTGAATAATTATTACACGTGTATTGTTTTGCTTTATATTTTTATGATCATTTTTTAATCATAAACATAGGATCTATCTGAACTTTTTTTACAGATTTGTTATCTGAATATTGAAAATTTTTCTCTTAGAATATCTGGTAATCACTTCTTTTAAATACTAATTATAAGATAATTTTGACTCGTGTCTGCACTAGTGCTCCTTAATGATATCCAATTCAGTCAATCTTATTTTCTTTTATAATTTTATTTACTAAATGATCATTAACTTCTGTCTCTCTATCTTATTTTTTTCTTTATTAAAATCTTGTACAATAAGTTTAATAACATAAAAATTAATCGCTATGTGCTATTTTTTAGCTTTATATTACGTTTTATAATACAAGTGTCTAACTTATATAATTCATAAAAAATTGCTCGCACTTTTTTTTTATATTTGATAAGATGTCCTAGATTTGCAAAACATGAATGTTTTTTTTATTATGAAAGCATTACACGGTTGCATTGCATATTCCGAAAATATTATCCGGTAAACTTGTATTAAAGGTTGTTTCTCTTATATCTGCTTTTAAAGTAATTTTTTTTGCACAAATACATTTACGTAAAAATTTATGTATAAATATATTTTTTTAGAAAATTGTCGATAATTTATACATAGAAAAATTGATTCATAAAAGTTAAGCGTAAAAAACAACATTTCGTAAAAAACGCTATCAAGAAAATTAGATATAAGTTATATTAAAATAGTACTTTCAAATAAACGTGAAAATTACTCTTTGTATTCTTATTATAGTCATATTATGCACAATAATTTGTATATTTGATTTATTTATTATAGAGTTTATGTAAAATCCATCTTTTTTATGTCGTAAAAACGTTGTCTACTGTATAATAAAATATATATTGCCATATATAAATTTTTGCATGGTACGATTTTTATTATGGAAACAACAAGTATAATAAAATATATATTGCATATATAACTTTTGCATGAATACGATTTTTAATTAACTTATAAAACGAATATTATTAAAAACTCATTGAACAATATGTATATATATAAAATAGAATCATATTATCCACGGGTATTTCCTGATTTCGTAGTTTTCAATATTTTTAGAGGTAAGGGGGTGATTAAGGATAGTAATATTTGAATATTCTGTTTAGAGCAAAGAATTGGTAATTTTTTTCATAAAATTAAATCACCGGTAATTGCTCGAAAACTCACCACGAGCGCAGTGCGATAACTCAACTTCGTAATTTTGCGCATAACAATAGAAATCTTAAATTTTCTGTAAGCGCCATCAAAATCTGAAATAAAAAAATGGCGCCAGATAGCTCAGTGTTTAACACTATATAATATAAAATTTAAGTATCGTGTTCGAATCCCGCTGATGTCACTCTTAAATAAATAATAAGGAATTGACATTAAGCGGTTAAAAACTATTAATATAGTAGTAATATACAGTTGTTCCATTGTGGTATAGCTGATTAGAACTCGGTCTAATATGACAATAAAGTATAAGTAACTCTCCTAGGTGTGTGTATGGGTGCGGCGACGCATCTCGACAAAAAGTAGTGCAAAATTAAAATTTTATGACAAGTTACTGATTACCTGTATCCTGCTAAGTCATTGATAAAACAAAAATCGCGTTGCAGCTGGCCTTCTGGGTGGCTTATAAAGTGACGTATTATCGGAACGCCAATAACCAAAGGTCTAAAGATCAAGGTTGGAGACAACTCTCCATTTTAGCAGCTATGGCTGTTGTCAGCATGTAATATATTAATAAAAAAAACTTTAAAAAATATTTTTCAATAAATAAATTTTATTAAAAAATCGACAAAAAATTCTCAGCAAAATGTAATTAACATTTTGTTTAAAATTTTTATGAACATATGATTAAGAAAAAAATTATTTTAATATAAAATCACCGATTGAATTATCTGATTTATGATAATTAGAGGTATTAATAGCAGGGTTTCTTGAAATTTGACGTAAAAAATAAACTGATTTTTTTGACTCAATATATTTTTCCAATGAAAATAATGAATTCGGGTTATAATATGGTCTAAACGCTGATTTGTTTAATTCATTGATATAATTTTTGACAAGTTGTTCATTCGAGCTCTTTGATTCGATTTTAATTTCTTTATACAATATTTTTTCAAATAAAATAGGCTATTTTCAATTAAGGAAATTTGATTTGAAATTACAAAATTGCTGTTTTGTTGAATATCGGGATTTGTAAAGATATTATGGTTGTCTAGATATTTGTTGCCGGTTATTAAATACCTATAAGTATTGTTAAAAAAATTATATTTATTTGGAAAAGTAATTTCTTTTTCGCTGGCCAAAATATTATCAACATAAAAATTTGATGATAAATTAGGATTTTGTTGGTTATTCTGATTATTTTCATTTTGCTGAATAACAGCTTGGTTTTTACAGTGTTGATAATCTTGATGTGTATTTCTTATGCTTAAATTTAAAATAGAATTTTCATGGTTATTCTGATTATTTTCATTTTGCTGAATAATTGCTTGATGTGTATTTCTTGAGCTTAAATTTAAAATAGAATTTTCATGGTTATTCTGATTATTTTCATTTTGCTGAATAAGTGCTTGATGTGTATAGTTTTGATAATCTTTATGCGTTTTTATTATGCTTAAATTTAAAATTAATTCTTCATTATGATATTGTCGTAACTCATCATTTCCGGAAAATACTAACGTTATTAATGTCATGAGAATCATAATCAGGATGTAATAAAAATCATTTTTAAGAAATATAAAAAATCATTTTTAGAAATAAAAAAATCATTTTTTAAATATTTGAATTTCGTAAATTAAAATTGCTTTTATGAGATTTATTAATTTTCTATAAAAAATGAAAAATGAAAAACTATTATAAATAATATTTATAAGTTATTACAAAAATCACAGAAAATTTTTTAATCTTTCATAATTTCACCTTATAATTCCTTTTATTGCAAACGTATTGTAAAATTAAGTTTTTAAGCATTAATATTTTTTGAGCCAAATATAAACAATCAGAAATTTAAAATTTAAAGATTATGTGAGCCACAAAATGACAGAATTAGAACTAAAAAGGTAATTTAAAATCATAAAAAATAGCTCCAAAAAGACGGTTTTAATCTTTTTTGATTCTCTTTTCGATGTTAATTGTGGGAGATTAAAGGTAAAATAGTTTGGTAAAAAAAATACTATTTTAAATTTTTAATTCTATGGAAGGTCTCAAAAAAATGATACGTGATGTTTTTGCAATTGAATATGAACCCTTAAAGCAATATGGCGCCAAATTGAAAATGAAAAAGATCCATGGTATCATAAAAAAGCAAATTAAAAATGTCCATGATACCACAAAAAACAAAATGATAAATCGATGGTGCCATAAAAAACAAAATTAAAAATGTACATAATACTATAAAAAACAAAATTAAAAGACCATGTATCATAAAAAACTTAATAAAAAATTACAAGAGTTTATTTTTTGGTGACAGAAAAATTTTAAGTTTGATTGTATATTACATGCTGACAACATTCATAGCTGCCCACTCGGAGAGCTGTCTCTTACCTTAGATATGCGACCTTTGGTTTTTGGTGTTCCGATAATATGTCACTCCCTAAGCTACCAAGAAGCCCAGCTGTATAGGCGATCTTCGTTTTATCAATGACTCAGCAGGATACAGGTAATTATAAACTTTTCATGTTTTTTTATTTTTCACTACTTTTTGCCAAGATGCGTCACCACACTCATCCCCGCACCTAGGTGTGTCCTTTTCTGCTTCATTGTTATGTTATACAAATTCCTAATAAACTATACCACACTTGAACAGTGTATATTAAACTATATTTTTCTAGTTTTGACCGTTTAATGTCGTTCTCTCATGTTTTATTAAAGAGTGTCGTCAACAAATTTCAAACCATTATACTTAAATTTACATTCAAGAGGGTTGACACTGTGCTACCTAGCGTTTAAATTTTTGTTTTTTTTTGTTATTGGCGAAAACAGCTAGTGTATGACAATATATAGTCAACCCTCATTTTAAGCGCTTTGGGGAGTTTCACAAAAAAGCGCACTTAAAATGAGAGTGTGCTTAAAAAGAGGGTTTTTATAATAAATTTTAAGAATTTTTATTTAAATAATAGAATAAGTCTTTTTTATGCTTTCGCGTTTTTCATTATTAAAAAATATTTCTAGCTGTTTTACTGAATCAAAAGTACTTTTGTCTACTTCAGAATTATAACAATAATCTTTGATACCTTTAAAAAACAACTTTGCCTCATCAAGTGTGATTTTTTCAGATTTGTCTGTTTCCACTTCAGAATCCTGCGAGCTTTCTTGGATTAAATTATTTTTTTTTCATCATCAATTTTTTTCAAAAGTTTCAGTATTTTCAGCTTATTCAATCATGTCATTTGCTTCTAAAAACATCACGTTAGGGTCTAGTAGTAGGTATTCATCCTCTTTCATTATTTTTTTGCATAAAATGATCAAATATTTAATCAAAATGTTCAATTTTAACTTCGGAATTGTTTTTATCAGTGGTGAATTCTGATTGATTATCATGTATTAATGATTTTCTCCAACAGTTTATTATTGTATCTTTTTAAACGTCATCCTAGGCATACTTTGTAAAAATAAGAGCATCTCTCAAATTTAATGATTTGTAGAGATTCTCTACTGAAGCATTTTCAGTAATCTTATTAACGATTGCAGAAAGTTGATAATCATAAAATTTAGTCTTAAAACTTCTAATTATACTAGCACAGGAGGCTGAAGATCTGAAGTCCTATTTTTGGCAAAAATAACATTTAAATATTAATAAGTTCAACAGAAATCTTGTGCGAAAAGAAATTATCGACGATTAAAGGGATTTTTTTGTTTTTAGATTTAAATGACAAATTAATATCATATAACCAACGATTAAATTCTTCAGATCGAACCCATGCCGTATTATTGTACATGTAATCACAAAAGAAAGATTTATCGAAATTTTTAAATGATCGGGGATTTTTTGCTTTACATATTATCAGTTGTTTAAGTTTGTGAGTACCGGTCATATTACATGCCAACATGACCGTTTTTCTATCTTTATATTTTCTAATTTTACAGGGTATTTCATAAATATAAATTTCAATTTCATAAATATAAATTTCAATTTCATAAATATAAATTTTGATTT
>SDVU01000435.1:0-13430 GCA_016256075.1 Dictyocoela muelleri | reverse complement strand
TTTATTTATTATAAAAAAAAAAAATATAAAAATAAAAAATATTAAATTTTAATTTTTTTAATAAAAAAATATGAATAAAAAAATTTTATTTTTTTTTTTTTTTTTTTTTTTTACGATGAAAAATTATCAGAACGAAAAACCTGGGTATTACCCAATCACGTATACAGCAGGGCTTCTAGATTGCTTAAGAATTAACGTTTATTGTAACCTAGAACCAAGGATACAAGAAAACGGTAGAGACAACTCTTCAGGTTTTTAGCTTTGGATGTTGTCAGCATGTAATATAAATATAATATTATATTTAAGTCTTGTCTGTAAGTTTTTAAGGATTAAAAAAATTTTCTTCTGCGCTTGATGTTGTATTTGGAAACGTCAAATAAAGTGTTATAAATTTATCTAAGTTTATATAAGTCTATATTTTATCAGATGAGAATTGTAGCAACTTTTATAAATCTTTATTAGAAATATCTGTCATTTGATATAATATTTCTAACTACTTTTTTATTCTCTCATGTTAAAAATATTTCCTTGAATATTATTCTTTTTTAGACTCATATTTCTGAAATTTTATCACTTATTTCGAAAAAAATGAAGAATTCAAAAGCTTTAAAAATCAATTTCATATTGATCTTTATTATTTTCTAATTTATACAAATAAGTGACAAATGTTTGATAAAAATAATCATAATTTTTCTATCAGAGTATTAAATTAGAAATAATTATTAAATAATTTTGTCTTAAGATTATTTATGAGATTTTTATTTATTCATTTGCTGTACTAATGCATGTTGTTTTCTTTTAAGTAATTTCGAATTCTTTACTAACACTTTTGAAAATTTAAAAAATATTGTAACTAAAATATTATTTCTCTTATCACCCGAAAAACGAAACAAAATAGGATTTGCTTGCTATCTAAACAGTGTTCAAAGTCTTAGTTGGATGATATTCTTTAAAGTATTCAATTATGCACAGTAAAGTTTTATAATATATTGAAAGCCGCGCGTGGTAATGTTGCGGATTCTAATTTATAATTGGAATACCTATTCATGTATAACTATTCAATTTATGTGTTTATTTTGCAGACTTTTAAAGAAAATGATAATTATTTTCGTTTAGATATAAACCAATTGATTAATTTATTTTCATGTAGTCTTTTTATAATAAGATTTTATTTACGAGCTACATATTTAGAAAATAGTGATTAAAAGTATCTTTATTAACTAATTTTATAGTTAATTTTTTAAACTTGACATCACAAAAGCTCTATCATATGTTTGAGTGACAAATATATTCTAAAAGATAAGTTTTTATTTTAATGATTTTACTATTTAAGCGCTACAGAGGATGTCATATCTTGTGTTACATCAATGAATTTTATAAAATTCTATTTGATTTCTCTGTTAAAAACATATCTTGAAAAAAATCGATAGCTGTAACTTTAATGTACAGTCCTGTGATATTCCAGAGTAAAACTTAAAATAATCATCTATTTTAATTTACCTCATTAATAAATTAAGGCTTATATCATGTATTATTATATTTGAGTTATACTGTTATTAATAGATAAATTTCATTTTTTATTTTAAATAATATTTTCACGTTTTTTTTTAATAAATCTACTAATGTTGTAAAATTGCTAGAATAAACAGTTTTTTCTTGTAACTACTTCCGAAAAGTAAAACCCTTAAAATATAATAAATCGCACTATCTATATATAATTTAAATTGTTTATTATTTTATTTTATTATCTGTTTTCAGTATATCAGTTCCAAATTTTTTTTAATATTCATATTATTCAATTCTGAATTTCAAAAGATTTGCATGAATTTATTGTTTCATGATTCTTGGTGTCTGTTAGAGCTTCTAATAGTTTTTTATAAATAGTTAAACTTTCTGTTATTCTAATACATTTTTTTTGAGATTAAAAACATTAAAAATAAACTCTATTTTTTTTTGAAGCATATCCATTTATCATTTTATAACAGCTTCTTGCTTAAATTTCGCTTATTTAGTTTTTAGTTATTTTATATTCAATTTGAAAACTTCAAAATACAGATATTTGCCTTTCCAAATATAATATTTTCTTTTTTTTATAAATTTAGTTTTAACAGAATTTTCACCATAAATTATATAATATTACCTTTTTTGATCTTAAATTTTTTTCAAGCCGGCTTTAAATAAAAAAAATATGAAGAACATTGAATTACAAAATAAAATATTCATCCGCCAATGTTTTGCAAATTTAAATACAAATTAAAAAAATCTTTTTTTTTGACAGTCTGGACTCAGAAACTTATACGATCAAAATTTACAAAAAAAAATAATATTTTTTATTGTTTCCTAATTACACTTAAACTCATGTTTATTATAAAATAATTAATAAACACGTTTTTTTATGTTTAAAATTGTCTGTCGAAGAAAAGGTTCGTAAATTTAAAATCCCAATCAAATATTTAAGATTTTAAATTGATCTCAAATTGAATTATATTAAAATAAAAAATTTAAATTAATGTTAGAATAAAAAAAATATAAATTTTATTTGAGTCAACATAAATTTTTGTTTATTAATGCCATGAGTCATTTAAATATAATGCATAAAGATTTAAGTAAATTGGATGGCTAAATTGTTTAATACCTTTAAAACTCAGCATAAAAACTTGAATTATCTATATACATAATTATAGATAACCTTAATTTCTCCTAGTTTTAGTAAATTTCGTCCTAAGAGAATTTTATTGTCGTCTTAATTTAATTTCATAGGTTTTTTATTTAACGAAAAAAATTAAATGGGGATATCATATCTAAAATTTGGAGAATGAGATCTCAGTGTTTACCCTCTGGAATGTATATCTAAGTATCGAGGTTCGAATCCCGCTGACGTCACTCTTTAATAAATAATATAGAATGTTATAAGCGTTATAACTATATAATTATAGTATATATGCAGTTTTTTGTGTATAGTTCTTATTGAGACTAGTATAATATATAAACAATATAAAGAGGAACTCTTAGGCGATAACATGAGTGCGGAGAATCTCTTCAAATTTATTGAAAAATATAAATTCATGAAAAGCCTATAATGTCCAATAACCTGCTTAGCCATTGATAAAACGAAGATCGCGTATACAGATGTACCTTTGGTAGCTTATGAAGTGACTTATTTTTGGAACACGCAGAAACTAAAAGTCTCAGACCACGGTAAGAGACAAATATTCGGGTTGACAGCTATGGAACCTGTCAACATGTAACTTATATACCATATTTAATAAAAAGAAAAATTTAAAAATTTTTACGGTAAAATTTATATGTTTTGTATGTAACACATCTTTATAAAAAGAAATATATTTGGCTTTTTAGTCTATATTATTGTAGATTTTTATTTTATGATGTAATTATAAAATTTTTATCAAGTGCTTATACAGCAATAATTACATAATACATATATTATCATCATGTAAATATTTAATTTTTAGTAATAATTATAAATTTCATTTATCAGGAATATGAATAAACATTTGCATTTTTTTTAATATTTCCTTATTAAAAATCAAACAATTAATGGATATAAATATGTTTACAAGAATTGAAAAATGGCGTATGAAAAAAAAGATAAATTTTCTATACAAAAACCTGATAAGCAATGAAAATATATTTTTAGTTTTACTAAAAATATTTTTATACAATATGATTTAAATCTTATAATTTAATAAAAAATATATAAACTTGTTTTTAATGCTATTATAACAATTGGATTACTAAAAAATAATTTATTTTTTAGAAAGATATATCTAATTTCATAAATTTCTTATATTATCTCAAAAATGAGTATCAAAAAAATCTATTTTTTATAAATAAAAATCTTTTAGTTACAAATAACTTGTCTAATATTTTATTATTCATAGTTACCAATATAAAAATGAATCATATTCAAATAAATAACATTCTATTTCAAATAAACAATAAAAGTTATATTAATCGATTTTCAAAGTAAAATACACATTTGTGCATATTATTTTTGATGCCAGACAGAGATTAAAAAATTAAAGATTTTACTAACACTAATTTTATGTATACATGTTAACAAAAGTCTATTCGAAATTATATACCTAGGAAAAGCAGGAAGGAAAGTAATATCCTGGAATATTTTTATCATAATTTAACATGTGGTTGATTTTAATTCAAATAAAAATATGTTTAAAATTAATGCAAAATAACAATGCAATTCGAAGATATTAAGTTTAAATTTTTTGTATTTTATCTTTTAAGATGTTGCTGAAAAATTTTCGTTTTATTGAAAAGTTAAAAAAATAAAAAGTAAGAGGAAATAAAAGAGGAAGCCGTGGCCTCAAATTTTCATCTGTAGCGCGCCACTGATAATTAAGTCACCTAAACATAAATTTATTAGAATTTTTGGTTCTTCAACATGTTATTCTATCCTATAAGTCATATCTAGAAGAAAAACGACAAAAAAGTAACATTGACGAAATTTTATAGTATTTAATATTCCCGGATTAGTTTTTTGGTACTAACCCGATTTAGGGCCGCCGAGAAATTTAAGATGGCAAGAAACCGAAATAATAAGCGATATACCAAATATTCCACTGTTGAATAATCCCGGATTAGTTTTTTAAAATTAACCAAATATTTATACTTTTTCCTAATTTGGCAAAACCAAATTAGGAAAAAGTATAAATATTTGGCTAATTTTAAAAAACTAATCCGGGATTATTCAACAGTGGAATATTTGGTATATCGCTTATTATTTCGGTTTCTTGCTATCTTAAATTTCTCGGCGGCCCTAAATCGGGTTAGTACCAGTTTTTTTATACTTGTATTTTTATTTTAAAATTAGGAAATTGATATTATAAATTTCCTAATTTGTAAATAAAAGCACAAGTATATATAAAACTAATCCAGGAATATTATATACCATAAAATTTTGTCAATGTTACTTTATTGTCGTTTTTCTTCTAGATATGCGTTTGTTCGCGTTTCGCCCAAAAAAATCAATCTTAAAATTCATTTATGTTAATATAAAACCATTAGTTACTATGGAAAATACATCAAAAAGAAGTGCAGATATTATTTTACATCAAGAATAATATTATAAAATTTTTCATATAAATTATAAAGAAAATTTTATATTTTGTAGATGTAGAAATAGATGATGTAAAGAACTCAAAAAAACATCCAGGGAAACTATTTAAGATAAAACTCAAGTAAATAATATGAGAAATCTTAATGATTAGCAAAAATTGACAGTAAATATGTAAATTTTCGGGTGTGGATCATTTAAAGCATATTATTTTTATAATTAAAGTAATAACCAACTAATTAAATTTATATATTTTGAAAATTTTATTTGAAAAATTGATTTTTTTATTTATTTTTAAATTTTTTTCTAACCTATTGAAACATTCTTTTAAAATATTGTATTAAAAAAATTGATTTTTTTGGAGCGAAACTGTTCGCGTTTAGCCCCATGGGGTGAAACGCGAATCAGCCATATAAAACAATCCAGGAATATTATTTACCATAAAATTTTGTCAATTTTACTTTATTGTCGTTTTTCTTCTGGAAATGACATATAGGATACACTAATCCGTTTAAGAACCGAATTTTTCTCTTCTATATAAAAGTTAACTTACAACCCGACTTATACTCACTCTTTTTTGCAGAAAACCGCCTTTAGTTTTAGGAGATTAAATAATTCTTATTTGAAATAAGGGTAAAATTCCTGGTTATCTCAAAATATATTAACAATATATATATATATATATATATATATTTACCGAATATATATAGATTTTTAAATAAAATCACAATTATAGCCGATAAATATATATAATTGTTATTATATCTGAAGATAAATCACGATTTAACGCTTATTTAAAATAAGAATCATTAAATTTCCTATTTCGGAAAGTGATTTTCTTAAAAATAGTGAAGATAAGTCTTTGTAGAACAAAAATTTTACCAGCTTTATAAAGATATTATATAAAACTTCCATATATAGTTGCTAAATTTTTATTATTATATTAATTGCAGATATATCGCGGCTTAACGGTTTTTTCAGTAAAAATCATCTAATTTTAATTTACAGATACTGATTTTCTTAAAATCAAAGGTTGCTTAAATTTTTGGCAAACGGTTCTTCTAAAATGCCTATTGTTTGCATAAAGGCGACAAAAAATATGAATGGGGAAGAAATGTGCTAAAAGAGGTTAAATCACTTTTAGACCATAATTTAAATTTGGGTCAGATAACTCAATGGTTGACACTTGAATGAAAATTTAAGTTAATAAAAAACATAAATTACATGTTAACAACATCCATATTAGCAAACCCGGAGAGTTATCTTCAATCCTGTCTTTGACCTTATGTTCCTGGTGTTTCAACGATATCACTACTAAGCTACCAGTACCCATTCTGCATACTCAATTTTCGTTTTATCAATGACTCGGCAGGATGAAAATTATTAATGGCTTATCATGATTTTCTTACTAATTTTCAACGACATGCCTCGCCGCAATCATCATTACAGATAGAAGAGTCTCTTCTGCTTTATTGTCATATTATACCAAGTCTTAAACACTTTTACCACACTGGAATAACTGTATATTAAGACCATATTTCTATAATTATTAACCACGCAATGCCAATCCTAATTATTTATTAATGTGACTTCAGTAGAATTCGAATCTCGAAATCTAAATGTTACATTATGGGTTTTAAGTACAGAGCTATCTGGCCCTGAAAAATCAAGTATATAGTCTCGAAACCCGTCGACTTCTCTTTAATAAATAACTATGATTGACATGAAGCAATCAATAACTATAGTATTTATATACTGATGTCCCAGTATGGTGAGATGATTTAGCTGGTCTAATATGAAAATGAATCATAAGAGGCTCTCTAGGTGTAGGGATGAGTGCGGCGAGGCATATAAAAAAATAAGTAAAAAATTGAAAAGTCCATTTAAAAGCCATTAATTACATGTATCCTGCTGAGTTATTGATAAAACTAAAATCGAGTATGCAGCTGAGCCTCTAGGTAGCTTAGTAGTGAAGTGTTACTGTAACATCTGGAACTACATGTTTAACGACAATGGTTTAAGACACTTTCTGGGTTGACAATTATTGTTATTGTCAGCATGTAATGTGTATAAAATTTTTATAATAAAATCAATTCACCCTCTACATGAATTTAGCCAAACATAAATATTTCAATTTTATTTTAATTTATTTGTTCATATCCCCATGTTAAAATTTAAAAGATCAACCAAAACTAAATATAATCCGAAACCATATTCATTTCTCGGCAATTGTTCTTACGATGGAAATTTTAATTTTGAATATCAAAAATTAGATATTATAGATTTTTTTCCAGAAAAAAAACATATTCCTATTATAGAATCAGCGCAATATACATTTGATTTCATTGTTAATGATCTAGGATTTCTTCATCTGCCTTATCGCCATAGGATTAATATTTATGATGGAAAATTTTCAGGACAATTAGACATCCAAGGTTCTGTTAAGTCCGTTAAAAACTTCGAAAATATTTATTTAATCTACGAAAATCGCGTTATTGAGATAAGCAAAGTGGAAAATTCATCTGATGATTGTGGAAATGAAAATATCGATAACAAACTTAAAACACGAGAATCTTCTGTCATGGGATTGATTGATATGAATTATACAATTGCTGGTGAGACGTGTCTCTTATTTCAGAATAAAATGGTATTTGTTGGATCACCTGAAAAATATCTATTTGACAACTATGCAATTCAATTTCATCCGACGTTACATCCGCGAGAATTTTTCGTTATCATGAAAAATGATACGTATTTTGTTGACTTAAGAGCACCAGATCCCATACATTTAATCTATAGCAAATTTTATAATATTGATTCTAAAATTGACAATTCAGGTAAAATTTTTGTTTTAGATAGACAAACCTTAAATTTTTTTGATAGGCGAAATATGGCACGACAGTGTATTTTACATAACATGCAATCACCGAGATTGAGTTTAAACAGTAAAGAATGTATTCTTCACACATCAAATTGTGAATTTTTATTTGTCAATAAAGATAATTTATATCACAACAAAAACATAATTTTTGATATTCCCGATTTTACAGCATTTACTACTAGGGATGACGAGTATCATTTTTTAGATGCGACGGGTATACATACTTTTAAGAATGGTACACGAAAATTTCTAAAATGTAAAGAATCCCAATTTGAATTGGAAAAAATTGATATTGATTTAAAATATCTGGACCATGCTTATAATTGTTACAAGCGGAGGATTAAACGAAGAGATGAAGAAGAAATTCGCATTCCTTTATATTTAAATAAAATTAAATGCATGGAAAGTAAAAAATTACCCGAGAGACGTAAGAAAAAGTAATTTTTTTGGTAATAAAATTATTTGGTAACAATTATAAAAATTTTGAAGTTATAACTAATTATAATTTTTGACATTTTTCAAAATATACATTTTATTATGAAATATTATTAGCCAAACTTTGTACAAACTCATGCAAAAACAAAGTCTTAATTAGTAAAGTGTAATTTGACTTATAAATTATATTTTAAATCAAAAAATTAATTGCTTACATCAAATTAGCAACATCATTTTTGCAAAAAAAAATCTAAAAATATTCCTTTAAGATTTTAGAAAGTATATCGAGGGCATATATACGAACAATATCCACAATTACCAAATCAAAGATTTATCAGAACCTTTATATTTAGACATTTTTTTGGGTTAGAGTTATAATCTATCAGAGGCCTGATATATATACAATTTTCGGTTCTCCAACAGATACGAATTTCTGTTGATTTTTTTAAAGAACGACATTTATATGGAGAAATTAGATGGATTTATTTCAAATAATCGTAAAAACATGAGTTATCCTTAGCAATAATCATTTAATTTCAACCTACAGATGCATATTTCTTAAAAATCTGGGTTTTCCCAACCTGTCGAAGAACCAAGTTTTCTCTTATAACGACTCAGCAGGATATAGGTAATTATAGTCCTGTATATAAATTTTTATATCTTTACCAGAAGTTATCAACCTTGGGACTACGCCCAACTTGTGAGGAATTTGGATTCTTAGGGTGGAAGATTTGTATTTACAGGGGATGGGTAATTTGGATTTTTAGGGTGGAATTTGGATTTTCGAAGATGGTATTTTGATTTTCATGTAGTGCTATTTGTTTTTCGGGTATATAAGGCTTAAACTTACAAACTAAAACCTAATATGAAATCACTTTGTAATAAACATCACAGCCAATCGTCTCAGTAAATAAATAATTTTATTTTTTATCTATTAATCGACTAAATCGGTGTTTCTCAAACTGTGTGCCCGGGCGCTTTGGGATACCCTAAACATTTGTTAGATGCGCCGTAACTATTTTTTGTATTTTAGAACCTTATTTTTTAAAAATTCAGATTTGTATTTTGTTTTAAATCTAATTTAAAAACTCGCAATAAACAAATACCAAAAATGGAAAATTACTAATAAATTGATAAAAAAAGGGGTCATTGTCTTTAAAATATAAGGCCATAGATAGAAGATATTCTCGATATACATCAAGCATATTGCACACTAAATTATATTTAATTAAATTTTTTGTAACCAGATAGCTCAGTGTTTAACACTCTTGAATGTAAATTTAAGTATCCTGGTTCGAATCCCACTGACGTCACTCTTTAAAAAATAATGAAGGAGTGACATTAAGTGGTCATAACTATATAATTATAGTATATATACAGTTGTTCCAGTGTGGTATAGCTGATTAATACTTGGTCTAATATGATAATGAAGTAGAAGGGACTCTCTTAGGTGTGGATATGTGTGTGGCGACGCATCTCGGGAAAAAGTAGCGAAAAATAAAAATTCAAAAAAGCCACCATTACCTGTATCCTGCTGAGTCATTGATAAAACGAAAATCGCGTATACAGCTGGGCTTCTGGGTAGCTTAGGAAGTGACGAATTATTATTACACCAAGAACCAAAGGTCCCAGACCACGGTAGGAGACAACGGTTCTCCAACGGGTTAGTCTATCCTAGAAGTCATATCTTGAAGAATGACGACAATATTGAAACATAGACTAAATTTTATGGTATTAAATATTCCTGGATTAGTTTTTTAATAATAATTTTTATTTACAAATTAAGAAATTGACATTGCGAATTTCCTAATTTGTACGCAAAAAATTATTATTAAAAAAGACAACTGGATTATTAAATACCATGAAATTCCGTCTATGTTTCAATATTCTCGTTTTTCTTCTAGATATGACTTTTAGGATTGACTAACCCGTTGGAGAACCGACAATTTTATTTCAAAATATGTCATGACAATTTTATTAAATTTTTCTTTTTCAAATAATTAAAAAATTCAAAATGAATATAATTTTAAAAGTTTATAAGATTTTATTACTGTTTACTCCAAACTTTTTTTAATTTTACCGGAAAATAAATTTTGTACTGCTAAATTGTTCTTTTTATCTTATGTTTTAAGTATATCTATACCAAATTAATTCTTGCATTAAAAAAAGTAGTATCAGAATTTTCAGAACTATGTGTTACATTTTGTTAATTTCTAATTTATTTACAACCTTAAAGTTTTTGATTACTTAATAGAATATAAATGCTCTAGCATAAAATACACTTTTTTAGCTTTATCAGTAAATTCGATTATGAGATTTGAAATTGTCACATATCTATGTTATTTTTTTAATTATTACGATTGAAAACATAAATGCATCCATTATAAATAATTGTTATATTATTAGTGTTTATTAATTTTATATTCACAATGGGTTGCCTTGTTTTTTCGGTTTTCCACCTTTCGCTGGCAGGAAATTCACCTTCGATGAATTTTCGTTCAGCGCAAAAAACGTTAGAATTGAATATTATTGTTAAAAAAAAAAGAATTTTTATATTTTTAATTAAAAAACTTTTGTGGCGGGTTTTCGAGCTGCGCCAGAGTGATTTTACGAGAAACTTGCTTAAGGCGAGTTTCCAGGCTTCCATTTATATGGTTTTTCATTGATATTTTCATTTTTTATAACATAAAAGATATGGTAAAAAAACCCGGCGTTTTTTCCGTTTTTTTTTTTCGGTCTGCCTTCAATAGTACTGATTTTCAAACTGACCCAAAATTAGACCCAAAAAAGGAAATCGAAAAAAAAATAAGTTTTTGTTTTTATCTCGACGAGATATAAGCGGAAATCGAGTTTTAAAGAATAAACGTATTCATATTTCTATTTTAGGAAAGGATTTTAAAAAAAACAATTTATTTTCTTTTTATAATTTAATTTCCGTTATTATCACGACGATATCTTTTTTAAAAACAATTTTTTTATCATTTTTTTACCCGATTAGGGTCCATTATAGTAATTAAAAAATCAACAGAATATTTTTTTAAGTTTATTTTAACAGATTTTTTAGACCTTAAATATTCCATGTGATATCATATCATTATAGAAATAATTTTCAGTGTCTTTTATTAATATTAATATCATAATTTCATTACGTATGATTTAAATTATATTTTTTATAGGCTTTTACGTGAATATAAAAATTAAAAACAGTTATGACAATAAACCTTTTTTACCTTAACTGACCTAGAATTAGACCAAAAAATATCAAAAAAATGATAAAAAATGTGTTTGAGATGTTCTCGACGTGATATTAGTGTAAAACGTGTCTTTAATTTCTTTTTTTTTCTAAAAAGTAAATATAAACAACAAAAAATCGAAGATTTTTGAGTGTATATATCTTTTTTAGAACAAGAAAAATTATAGACTCGTTTAAACTAATATCACGTCGAGAACATTTCAAACACATTTTTTTATCATTTTTTTGATATTTTTCGGTCTAATTCTCGGTCATTTGGGGAACTCAGTACCATATCAATTGGTTATATTAGGTGATATATTACTTTTAATACAGTAGCAGGCAATTTAAAGTTTCGAAAAAACTTCTTTTTAATACAGACTTCGGTGATTAATAATGGTTACAATAATAATTCATGCATCGCCATGTGTATTCTAAGGACCCCCTTTTGTTTTTTTAGTAAAATCAATTCTTTCCAATTTTTACATCGCACCTCTCTTGCTATAATTCGGTTTCATAAGAGAATCTAGCATTTCTTGGGTAATGCATGTTTATAACCGATGTTCAAATTCTTTCATAAGAGTCATATCTTTTAATTTTTATAAAGTTTATTTTCCCCGGCGTGAGGTGGGAAACAAATATGAGCCGAAAGAACAATGAAAATTTGAATTAAATGCAAAATGAGGCCCCAAATTTTATTCTGAAAATTTCAGAATAATTAACGAATATCCATATACAAATAATAGTCTAGAGGCCTATCATAGGTCTTTTAATAGTCAGATATAAGGAAAAAATCTGCATATTGGTTATTTCGTCAACATGGTAAAACGTGAAGAAGAAAGAATATGGATTTTACTAAAGAAATAAAAGATGGAAAGATCGTTATAGAAAA
The DNA here is from genome assembly GCA_016256075.1 of Dictyocoela muelleri. Taxonomy (NCBI): domain Eukaryota; kingdom Fungi; phylum Microsporidia; genus Dictyocoela; species Dictyocoela muelleri. The sequence goes on along the minus strand of SDVU01000435.1, from coordinate 895 downwards.
GAAAAATCAAAGGTTAAAAATAATAATTTATAATTTTTTATTTTATCACGGGTTAAAATTTCCCGGATCTTTATTAAGGTTACTAGATATTTTTATTAATTAAAAATTATTAAAAATTTTATTTATATATCTTTTTTAGTTTTTTTTAATATTTTTTTACGTCAAAAAAATTTCGACATTTTTTTTTCGCAAAAGTAACGAAATTTCAATAGAAAAAAAAGACCTTCGTCATTTTTTTGCATTAACATGACCGTATTTTTGTCGATAATAGAACTTTATTCCCCAATCTTCGGATAAGATTCATTATTGTCACCCGGGGACAGATAATGAACTTGAAAAATTATTTGAAATATAAAAAAATTATAATTAAAAAAACAATTAAAATATTGAAATTAAACTAAATTTTTATTAATTCTAAAATACCTTCAAAAAAACTGTGCCTATTGTTATATTAATAACAAAACTCATTAAGAAATTCTGCCCTATTTACCGTTAAACACCTTTTCGTCTTTTTATTCAAGCAAGAGTTCATTATGAAAGGATTCAATGGCTTGGGTATTGACACCTGTTTCGGAATTAATAAAAGAATATTTATGGCATACTGTTCCATGGCCATCAAAATAATCCTTTAAATTCGCATAAGCTCCATGTTCATCGGTACTAGTACCAGAATATGTCAAAAATTTAAATATTAAATTTCTCTTTATAGAAATAAAGAATTTTATATACATGCGTTATATACTATAATAATTAAAATTATAAAATTTTTACTGTATCTATAATATAAAAAATATTAAGAAAAAAATTACCCTTTGTGGATTTTTTTTTCTTAATATTTTTTTATATTATAGATACAGTAAAAATTTTATAAGCTCAATTATTATAGTATATTACA
>SDVU01000434.1:0-13445 GCA_016256075.1 Dictyocoela muelleri | reverse complement strand
AATTATACTTTTTATATCAAAAAATTATTTATTTAAGAATCCGACAGAATATTTGAATTTATCTTTGTATTTACACAACTATTTATAATTGTTGTAACACTTCTCCGAAAACTTTTTTTGGGGGATAAACCAAGGTAGTACCAAGTTTTTTAATAAAAATATTGATTAATATTCGAATAATTTAACTTTTTAAAAAAATTTTATTTTTTAGTTTCATGACCCCGTTTTGATTATGTGCGGTTTTATAGCCCTCAACCGCTGAGACTCTTTTATTGGTAAATATACACAACAAGATTCTTTAAAAATTTGGATTTGGAGGGTCTCAATATATTTACAGAGGAAAAAAGATATCATGCTTAACAATCAGTTTTTTGTTGAGGAGTATTTTTCTCGTTTAAATGCTACCTTAATTCCTGAAAATATAGTATATTAAATCTATGTGATAATTTCACCGGATATATGATATAAAATAAATAACACGACGAGCTCCTATTATTTTAACTCAATTAAATTCCAACCCTATAAATAGGTATATTAGAATTATTTAGATATAATTGGTTCCAATTCTGGCAAAATTTTTCGTATGTTTTTATATCACACATTATTTAGATAATTCCGAAAACTTTAAGAGGCGTAAATAATTATTTTTATTTTTTTAGATTAAAAACTCGCTTGAGTTCACCTGGAAAATACAATAATTATAATTGTCGAATAAGAGAATGACTCAAACATAGATATTTGGAATTTCGGTTCTTTGTTTATTGGGTAACTACCTAACTTTCCTAAGCGCTGCCCTATAAGCGAATTTTATATCATCAATTACTTCAGGATGTAAGAAATCAACGCTTTTTATTATTTATTTAGTTTTATAACATTTTTGCTCGTCTCTACACCCAGCGCTTTTATTTTATTGTCTTATAGACTGTTTATTTCGCTATACTGTACTAAATTCTGTATATTACTGCTTTTCTATTCGCGCTTAGTTTTATTCATCGACTATTTATTTATGTGATGCAAACTATATTTATACGTCGAAACTTGAAAATATGCTTAAGAGTCTTTACCATCGAGCTTTATGACTATTTACTTGCCAGGAAAATTTATTTGCAAAAATATTTTCGAGACAAACTTTTGTCGAACCGATTTATATCAATCTGGAAGCCTTGAAAAGCGCACCTTTTAAATTTTGTTTACATAATAAAAACTATTTTAAATATGTAACGAATGCAACAATAAAGAACTGAAAACTAAAAAACCTATTATTATTATACAAAATGTATTAAAGGAGTCGAAATAAAAGAAGCACTAAAGTAGAATATCTTGATTAAATCTCAGATGAAGAAGATGTATTTTTTGAATTTAATAAGTTGAATAACGCAGATTTGAAAAATAATTATTAAATTAACAGTATCAGCAATTTTAATCTGCTTTTTTATATTTTTACACATCATAAATATCTGTTTAATCTCATGGATAAGATAATAGAAGAGTATCCGAAAATCATTACAAAAGACATTTGCATGATCTTTTAAAACAAATAAAATATACAATAAGTTCAATTATTTATATTTTTTCAATCGAAAGATTATTTGAGGTCAGATAGCTAAATTGTTCACACACCTAGTTCTAACATTTAAGTATCTGGTCCGAATCCCGCTGACTTCACTTTAATAAATAATAGAGAATTACATTAATCAGTCATTACCATAGAAATATAGTAGTAATATACAATTTTTTCAGTTATGTATGTGCCATTAAGAATCGGTCTAATCTTTTATAGTGAAGTATATTTGGCCCTCCTGAGTGTGATGTTCGATAAGCGACGCATATCGGCAAAATATGTAGTGAAAAAAACGACTAATTGCCCGTTCCTGCTGTTTAATTATAAACGAAAATCACCTATACCCCTGGGCATCTAGGTAACCTAGTGGTGACGTATAAACTACACACCAAAGATCAAATGTCTGAAAGATATGGTAGAAAATAACTAGTGGATTGCCAATCATATATATTTCAACATGTTATATAAAAATATATTTTTGGAATTGTTTATTCTTTCTTTTCAAATTTTACAAATTTGTTTCGTAAAAACCGTCTCTTACTATACCTTACCCTAATCTTTTTAAAACAAAGAAAATGTCACATACTTCTTTCATATTTATAATGCCACTTCAAAATATAAAAATATTTTTTATAGTATAAAAATATTTTTCAAAATATAAAAATATTTTTCTAAAAAAATAAAAATATTTTAGATCAAGTCCAAAATTTACCCCTAGGGGCAAATTTTGGACTTGTGTAAATTTTTAAATAATTTTTAGCCCATGTCATTTTATACTGAAGTAAAACGAAGATTAGCATCCATGAGCATAGAAGAACAGATTTTATTTCTAAGATAAAAAAGAGTCTTAAAAAGTTCAATGTCCTCCCAATTTTGTAATACAAATATGGTGGAGACCTCAAAGAAGAACTCTACTGACAAGTACGTTTGTAAATGCCAAACTAAATCATGTGCTAAATATAAAACCACAAAAACCATTAGGAGTGAAAGTTTTTTATGTGATTTCAACATCATTTTTATAGATTGCAATTATTTAATTTATAAATTTGGAAATGAAGACCACCCTATAAATTTTATAGAGTCTATGGAAATTAATAGAAAAACAATATTAAAATTTTATAAGAAAAAAGATTGTTAATTTATAAATACATGATTAATAATCCTATACTGTTGGGAGGAGATGGTATAATTTGTCAAATTGATGAAACCTGCTTTTACCATAAGCAAAAGCATAGAAGAGGACGAGCTAGTGGGGAGAAGATATGGATTTTTGGTATCCTAGATACCTCATTTATTCCTGCAAGAGGCTATATAGAAATAGTTCCTAATAGGAAACAGGAAACACTACTTCCTATCATAGAAAGAGTTGTATCTCCTGGATCTATAATGCATAGCGACGAAAGACCTGCATATCGTAGTATTAATGCAGAGTTATATGAAAATGACACTGTAAGACACAAACTACACTTTGTGGATCCAATTACTGGTGTACATACTCAACATATTGAGTCATATTGGAACAAAAATAAGTATAGGTCTAAAATAATGAAAGGTGTGAGGAAGACTGATTTATACCTATATATAAACGAATGGATGTGGCGAGACAATATAGAAGGAGATTGTCTTTAAAAAGTATTCAATTTAATAAAAATAAATAATTAAAAAATATTTTTTTCTGGGGGGCAAATTTTGACTTATGTATTTCTGGGGGCAAATTTGTGACTTGATCCAATATTTTTCATAGTATTAGTTAAATATTTTTATTAAATCATTTCTTAATTCAATTTAAAATATTAAAAAAATTTTCATAGAGAATAAAAAAAATCATTTAAGAACAACCCATTCTCTTTATTTTTTAAAAATAAAATAAGTAACCTTTTCATCATCATAAATAATTATAATAAGTAACATTAATCATCAATTATAATAAAAATCATTATGATTATTTATAATAATAATCATTATTTATAATAATAATCATCATGATATTTATAAAAAGTACCCTAATTATTAATTATAATAAAATTTCAAAATTAAGTTTATTATACTTTTAAAAATAATAAATCACTTTTTCAAGTTTTCAATCTTTTTGAACTGAATAAACTGATGAATGTATTAATTTTGATTTTTTACTTCTGTAAGGAATGTAAAATTGATCCTTAAATTTTTCTTTTTGACACTCAATTTTTTCTTTTTGAGCCTTAAATTCTTCTTTTTGTTGAACTTTAGAATCTTCAGATCCAAATTGTCTGTAATTTCGAATATTCTCCAAAAGATTATTTCTCTCACCACCTTTCTCTTTAACAAAATCAGTTTTATTAAAAATATCATTCAAAACATCAAAATTAAACTCCTTCAAATCATTAATCAACAACGATGAATCTGCCTGACTGAAAACATTTTTCCTAAACTTTATACTTTTCTTATACGCCCTGATTCCACATTCACGAATCGATTCCAAATCATCACAATTAGAATTTAACAGTCTCTTAGACTTGTAATAAGGACTATCGAAAAGATGACAATCTTTATTTTCATAATAAGTTGCCTTGATATCGACATAATGGTGAACATCAAGGCTGGTGACCAGGGAGAAAACAGCTCCTTTTTTGTTACGACCAACTCGTCCAACACGATGAAGAAATACTTTTTCATCAGCCATGTCGTAGTTAACGAGAATTTCTAAATTCTGAAGATGTAGACCACGTGCAGCAATATCTGTTACTATTAAAAATTTAGTTTTTTTGCATTTAAAATTGTTATAAATTACGGACCTGCTTTGGTCATCAAGTGATGAGTAGAGTGATTGAGCAGTGTATTGTTTATTAATATCATTGTTAATATCATTTTTATAATTGTTAATATTAATATCATTGTTATCATCACCAACTTTATTACCTTTATTTTCTTTCGATCCTCGGCCTTTTAAAATATTTGCCCTATTGATCAACTCTTCTAAATACTGAGCCGTATACCGATTAGAAACAAAAATCAAGGCACTTTCAACCTTCATCAACAAAAATAACAAAAATTGATCTTTATTATCGCGAACGTAAAAGAAAAAAGAAACTAAATTATCACTTAATCCTTCTTTTTCTCTGACAATCACAGGATTAGAAAAAAAATCATTCATCTTTGAAGGAAGAGTTGCTGAAAATCCAATAAGTTGTGTATTTGACAAATAATTTATATTAAAAGATTTATTCTTAACTTCTAAATTTACATTATCTTTTTTCTTCCTGATATTACCACTTTTGATCAAATTTATGTTCTTCTTTATCTGTTCCTCGTTATTGATCATTTTTAAATCGTTATAAAACTCGTCAATCAAAATATCCATCTCGTCAAGAACAACAATTTCAAATTTTTTAATCATATTTTTGATTTGACCAGGTGTCGTGATTGTGATCGGATTTGAATTTTGAAAATGAAAAAGTATTTCATCTGCGGGTGTTTTGAATTCACTGGATTTAATGAATATATCTTTTTTGTCTTTATTGAATTTATCTTTTTTATCTTTTTTATCTTTAATGAATTTGTCGTTATTGAATTTATCTTTATTGAATTTATCAGTTTCAACATTTTTATCAGTTTTAATGATTTTAAAATTTTCATCTTCACTTCGTTGAAAATCAATCCCTCGACACAATTCATTTCTAACCTCTTCAACTTGATTTTTAAGTTCCTTAGTAGGAACAACAACTAAAGATCGTTTACCATCAATGGCTAGCTGAACAAGTGGTATCAAATAAGCCAAAGTCTTTCCAGATCCTGTCTGTGAAATACCAATAAATTCATTTAAATTTAGAATTTGCGGTATTGATTTTCGTTGGATTGGTGTTGGTATTTTGAATTTTATGTTTTTTTTATCAGTTTCTTGTTGAGTGGCATGTGGTTATAAATTTTAAATTTAAAGGAAGGAGGATTTATCTTTTTCGGGCATGTTGAAGTGTATTTGAGTATGCTCATGAAGGGTGTTTAATTAATATTTAATTATTAAGATGATGATTAATTAAGGTGATGATTAATTAAGATGATGATTGATTGAAATAAATATTATGATAATTAATAAATATTATTATAATTATTATTGGGGTTTTCGATCAATTTGGCAGATTGTTCGATCAAATCGTCAATTTCTAAGGTGAATATTTTTTTTTTTCATTTTTGTTCGATGAATTTAGCAAATAAGAAAAACCCCTATGAAAAAAACTACAATAAAATAAATACGAAGACCAATGAAACAATTATGTTTTTGTATAATCAAGAATTAAAATCGTTTAAAAAATATCGGAAACTTTTCAAGCATCAACAAATACAATATATAAAATTCTAAAAAAAATTAAAACTATCGGGTAAATTGAGAAAAAAATAGAGGTGGTGACCGAATGGGTAAATCAACACATCTTCAAATTCAAAGCTTAAAAATGATTGACCATGATCAACGGTTCGTTCCGAGAACTATGGAAAATACTTGAAAATGATGAGGGTGTGAGCGTCTCTCAAAGCACAATCAACAGTTGCTTAGATACTTTCCATTACTCCTTAAAATGCACAAATGAAGTTCAGTGGATCGAAATTATATCCTAAAATTTTAAAAAGATTCATATAGGAACAATTTTTTTCGTAACTTTCGTGTGTTACACCACAAGAATCGATTATATTTATTGATGAATTTGGGTTTTTACTTTTACTAAGAATTAAGGGTGATCTAAACTTAGGAAACCCGGAAAATTCATAAAACCGGCATCGAGAAAAAAATCATTATTATAGCAGCCTGCAATATCAATGGAATGGAATATTTAAAAAAAAACGATAAAGCAGTCAATGGAGACGAGTTTGCAGTTTTTTTGATAGATATCAACATAATCGTTTTATTTAAGGGTATTAAGAATTTAATATTCACAATAGATAGCGCAATAATTCTTCAGTATAAAAATTAGAGATGATCTTTGCGAAAAAAAAATAAAATACTTCGCCTTCCGACGTTTTCACCATTCCTTAATATTTTTGAAATTGCTTCTCGAAATGGAAAAATCATGTTTTAAGATCAAACTTAAAAACTATCGAGGAGTTGCATTTTCAAATACAAAATGGGTTTATTCTATTACATTGTAGGATTGCAATGATTTTTACAGGAAAATGGTTCACTACATGTCTTTATGTCGAAAAAATAAAGCAATATTTACTTATAGGTTTGATGATTGCTAAAAAGTGTTTTATTTAATTTTTTTGTCAAATTGATCGAAAAAATTGTCAAATTGGTCGAACAAAATGAAAAAAATATAACTTCAGAAATTGTCAATTTGATCGAAAAATCTGCCAAATTGATCGAAAAACTTTATAATTAAGATCATAATTATTAAGATCATAATTAAGATGACAATTATTGATTAAGATCATAATTATTAAGATGACAATTATTAATTAAGATAATAATTAAGATGATTATTATTAATTAAGATCATAATTAAGATGATTATTATTAATTAAGATCATAATTATTAATTAAGATAATTATTATATCAACAATTAATAATTAAAAAGATTATTAATTAAGATGAATATTAAAATTATGCCCATGAAATACAGGTATGATAAGACGGCTCTTATCATAAATATCAACCTGTTTTAAAATTTAATTAAAACAGTATAAACAGATATTTTTATATTCATAGGTAAAATTAATGTTAAAATAATAATTTGAAACAGGTTTACAATTATGATTTTAAGATTATTTTTTGATTATCTTTTTAGATATTTGTCGTTCTAAAATTCTAAATAGCTCTTTATTTATTAGACATTAAATTCTATTAAAGGTTTATTATAAAAAATATCATTATAATTTTGTTATATACCTTATTATAAAACATTATTATAATATTTTTATATAACTTTTAATACCTTATTATAATAATTTTCATGTACGTTTAAAATACCTTATTATAATAATTTTTATATAACTTTAAAATACCTTTATAAATTAAGAATCTTCATTTTAATGAAATTTATCCTTATTATCTCGAAATATTTTATTTTTAAAAGATCAACGTCTATTCGTCATTTTAAAATCCCATTTTTTAAATTTTCAAACTATTTTTTAAACCCCATGGAAAAAATAATTTTTGAAAAAACGATTGGCTATGGTGCATCAGCGATAGTCAAAAAGGCTCAAATTGGCACAAAAAAAGTTGCAATAAAAATAATTGATGTTTCTAAAACATCCTTAAAATCAATTTATGTTGAATCAACAATACAAAAGATGATGAAACATAAAAATATTATGAAACTTTATTCGTCTTTTGTTGTGTTGGCAAGTGATGAATTTAAGATTTATTTGAAAGACTTGAAGGTGTATTTAAAGGAAGTTAATAGAAATTCAATTAATAATAAGAATTTAATTTATGATAAGAATTCAATTAATAATAAGAATTCAAATAATGATAAGAAAAATGTTAAAATGAATAACGATGAAAAAGAAAATAATAAAAATTATAATTATGATAACAATAAGAAATATATTAATGATAACAATATGAATTATGATAACAATAACAATTATAATAATAATAAAGATCAGAATTATATTTATAATAAAGATCAGAATTATGATATTGAAAATAAAAAACATTATGAAATGGACATAAATAGTGATCAAAATTTAATTGATAAACCACCTTTATATTGCTACCTGATTATGGAATTAGCAGATAATGAGTTGTTCTATTTCATTGAACCTGGAACGGGAATTGGGTGTGAAAATGTTCATTTTTATTTTAAGCAATTGATGGATGCTGTTTTTTATCTTCATTCAAAAAATATTTGTCATAGAGATATTAAACCTGAAAACATTCTTCTTGACAAGAATTGCAATCTCTTGTTGACTGATTTTGGCCATAGTACTGTAATTAAGGATCGTAATGGTCAGCACAAGGCATTGAGTGGTATAGCTGGTTCTAGGTCATATATGGCACCTGAAATTTTTAGTGGTTGCTATAAAGGTGATGAAGTTGATATTTGGTCGTCTGGAATTGTACTTATTGTGTTGAGTACGGGAAGGCTTCCTTGGCAAAATCCAGATTATCGCGATGAAGAGTTTGAGGCATTTTTCAGGTTAAGTAGGCATAATTACGCACCATGGTCCGAACTTGATGGGAAAGTTTTAAAACTTTTTGAAGGAATGTGTGCCCTGAAGAACAGATTTAAAAAAGAAGATATCGAAAAAAATGAATGGTTCAGAAAAGATGCAATACAAACAAAATTATTTAAACATAAAGTAATATCCTTTTCCCAGCCAAATCAGCGAATATCGAGTCCAACAGACAGTTTTATTTCTTCTCAGCCAAACCCTCAAAAATTTCGACGCGTTTATGTTGCAGACACTGAGACACGCGTTTTCATGAATATTTTGGAGATTTTAGAAAAGTTGGCTGTTAAGTTTTATCCATCGAAAGATAATTTTTTGGTGAGTTATGATACAATTGATCGAAAAGGACAACCATTGATAGGCGAGTTTTGTGTTAAGAAAATTGATGAGGTTGTGAGTGTTAGTATTAATAGGTTAAGAGGAGATTCTTTAGAGTTTAAAAGGTTTTGTAATATTGTTTTTGAGAATCTTAAAGGTTATGAATGATTTATTAAAGGTAATTTATTAAAAGGTATTAATTTAAAGGTATTAATAAAGGTTATCAATTAAAGGCTATTTATTAAAGGATATTTTAAAGGATATTTATTAAAGTTAATTTATTAAATGTAATTTATTAAAGGTTATTTATTAAAGGTTATTACAGAGCTTTTCATAGATATAGACCCATTTTTCCAAAGTTATAGATCCATTTATTCAAAGTTATAGACCCATTTTTCCAAAGTTATAGACCTATTTTTTTCAAAGTTATAGACCCATTTCCTTCAGACTTATACACATATTTTTTAGAGTTATAGACCCATTTTTTCAAAGTTATAGACCCATTTTTCCAAACTTATAGACCCATTTTTGCGAAGTTATAGACCCATTTTGACAGATTTATAGACACATTTTTACAAAGTTATAGACACATTTTGCAAGAGTTATAAATTATTCACGAAAATTCGCATTGATAAATTATTTTCGAACCCCTTTTAAATTTTTTTCAACCCTTATTTTCCAACCCTTCTTTTTTTGCTTATATTTTTTAACCCATGTTTTTAACCCCTGTTTTTAACCTTTATCATTTAAGTCATATTTTTTAACTTGTTTTTTTAACCCCGTATTTTTTAGCCCCATATTTTTTAACCCAAATTTTTCAATCCTTATTTTTTAACCTTTATCCCATATTTTCTACCCCTTATTTTTGGCAAAGGTTAAAAAATGAAGGTTAATATCAAGGATTAAAACATAGGATAAAAAATATGGGTTTGCAAATATATATTTAAAATAAGGGATAAAAAAGTAAGGGCTCAAAAAGGGCTAAAAAGTTGTGAAAAATAAGAACTAAAAAAATATGGGTTGAATATAGGTTAATAAATAAGGGTTTAAAAATACGAAGTAAAAAATGAGCGATAAACAATAATGGATAAAAAAATAAGGTTGAAAAGTATGGGTTAAAAAATATGGGTTAAAAAATATGGGTTAAAAATATTGGTGAAAAAATATGGGTTAAAAATATGGGTTAAAAATAATCATTCGATGCAAAATTTCAGAATCATCTATAACTCTGGGAATATGTGTCTAAAACTCTGTAAAAAGTGTCTATAAATCTGTAAGAAATGGATTTGTAACTTTGAAAGAAATGTGCCTATAACTTTGAAAGAAATGTGTCTATAACTTTAAAAGAAATGGATTTATAACTTTGAACGAAATGTGTCTATAACTTTTAAAAAATGTGTCTTTAACTTTAAAAGAAAAGGATTTATAACTTTGAACGAAATGTGTCTATAACTTTTAAAAAAATGTGTCTATAACTTTAAAAGAAATGTATTTATAACTTGGGACGAAATGTGTCTATAACTTTTAGAAAATGTGTCTATAACTTTGAAAAAATGGGTCTATAAATCTGATAGAAATGGGTTTATAACTTTAAAAAAAAGTGTTTATAACTTTGAAAGAAAAGGGTTTATAACTTTGGAAAAATGGGTCTATAACTTTGGAAAAATGGGTCTATAACCATGAAAAGCCCTGTAATTAAAGATTATTAGAAAATTAGTTTAAAAGATGTTTTTTTATAATTTTGTCAATTATTGTCACAGGCACATGTGATTCCAGGTTTGAAGGGTTTTACATGAAAAATTTAATTTATAAAAAATATTTTTGTTTTAACTAATTACGATTTAAAATTTTTTTATTTTTATGGGTGTTTGTAAATTTTTTTTAAATGTTTAATAATGGTGAAAAATGATAATAATAGAGGGAAATGGCCGAAATCGAAGAAAATGTGAAATTATCGGAAATAAAGGGAAATTATGTAACAGATGCAGATATAAAAATATATTATCAGTAAATCGATTATACAGGGTATTCCAATATTAAATGGAAAGATTTCACTTTTAAATGGAAAGGTTTCACTATTAAATGGAAAGATTTCACTATTAAATGGAAAGATTTCGGATCTGTACTAAAATTTGCCCCGGTGATAGCTGTACTAAAATTCCACCATAATAAAAATCAAATAATTTTATTTAATTAAATTTAACAAAAAGCAAATAAATTAATAAAAATAAATTATAAAGAGGTATTAAAGCATTTTTTATTAATTACATTTCTATTAAATTTTATATCTTTTCCATAAAATCAATCTTATTATTTTAAAATAGGATTTTTTTAAAAAAATACTCTCCCTGATTAATTTTAATCTTCATTCTTGTTTTAATTTCTTTTTTTTTTAAATTTTTTAATCTCTCAATAGCTTGTGTATTTTTTATTAATTAATTTAACAGATTTCATTTTTATTTCAAAAAAATCATTTTTTTAGCTGCACTAAAATTTACCCCCCCCCCGGGGTAAATTTTAGTACAGATCCAAAGTTTCTTATTGTAAATTCTAAAATTGGCTTCTCTACATGAAACTTACGCTTATAAAAAACATGTTCGTCGATATTTTCTAAATATAAATTTTTTAAAATTTCTAATTCAGGCAGATATTTATCAATAAAATCATAACTCAAGACTTCATCAATAAATTCTTTGATATACATCGAAATGTGATAAACGACTATTTACATCCTCTGTCAAATCAGAAATTGTATCTTTTGATATGAAGTCACTTTCTTTTAATAATCTTCTTATAATACCCGTATATGTCTACATTGTTTTATAATAGTTGTTAATAAAAAAGAATCGGTAAAGTCTTTGTCATTTAAAAATGATCTTAATTCATCCAGTTTTTGATCAAATGATTTCATAGCATTCTGCACTATTTCATCAGGTTTATCGGAATATTTAGATTTAAAATAATTAATAGTTTTTATAATTTTACACTTTTCATTACTCGAAGATCTAAAAATATTTTGTAGGCATGATTTAAATCATCTGCTGTATCAATATTTGAATTAAAACAAAAAAATTTATTTTGATCAGACAAAAATGGCCATTTTTTTTGGTAAAAAAATGTTTTAATTTTTTGTATAATGGTGAAATTATCAGGGTTGATTTTTTCTCAACATAAAATACTTTTAAATATTCTGGATCAGCGGTCGAGCCTGAACCTGAGCCCGAACCTGAGCCCGAGCCCGAATCCGAGCCCGAACTCGAACCCATAACTGATATCTTTTTATCTTTATTTTGTAAACTTTCAGGATGATTTTTGACATCATTAGTTGTCATTTTGAATCAATTAGGTGATTTTGATGGTTGTGTTGTGTTACTAAGGAGCGTTATTTCAGTAAATTTTTTATATTGCGAAGTATTACTACCATTTGATGAGTAATAGTCATTCATTTTGTGATATTTCTTGGATTGAACATCAGTTGTAATTGTTTTTGTCTCATGATAGAAAGTATTCATATTTTCATTATCAGTATCATAATTTTGAAAGAGTTGTGAACAATCATCTGCGGAAGAGTGTTGTATAATATTACCTGTATTTTTTCTTGGTCGTTTTAAAGAATTATCTTCTGGCATTTCATTTTTTTCCTCGTGATTTTTAATAGATAAATCTAGCAACATTTCGTTTATATCTAAAGAATATAGATCGGAGATTTCACACGTGATGTCGTTATTGCATGAATGTTCAGTTTTTTTCTGATTGTAACAACTGCAAAATATTTCGCACAAAAAAATTAAAAATCATGGGTAAATTACGTAATAAAAATTTATTCACGATTGATCATTTTTAAGAGCCAGATGACTCAGTGGTTAAGACTCTTGAATGTAAAATTTAAGTATTGAGGTTCGAATCCCGCTGACATCTTTGATAAATGGCTAAAATCTATTATCCGGTCTGAGGTAAAAATAATTAAAAAGTAAAAAAAATAATCATAAAATTATAAAAAAATTAAAAAAAATAATTAAAAAATAATTAAAAAATAATCAAAAAATGGTTAAAAAAGAACTAAAAAACAAATTATAATCCTAAAATTTTATTTTAAGAATCTAATAGGCGAATTTTTACACATATCATGCATTTATTGGACATTTCCCAATATATGTCGGTATAAAAAATATATATCGGTATAAAAATTTTATGTCGGTATAAAAATTTTATGTCGGAAAAAAAATTAAGAGATAGTAAGAGTTATTAAGAGTTATTATGTTTTATTAATAGTTATTAAGAGATAATAAGAGCTATTAAGAGCTATTAAGAGTTATTAAGAGTTATTAAGTTTTATTAAGATATATTAAGAGATATTAAGAGATATTAAGAGATATTAAGAGATATTAAGAGATATTAAGAGATATTAAGAGATATTAA
>SDVU01000433.1:0-13454 GCA_016256075.1 Dictyocoela muelleri | reverse complement strand
TAGACCAAGTCTTAATCAGCTATACCACACTGGAACAACTGTATATTACTACTATATTTCTATAGTTTTTGACCGCTTAATGTCGCCTCAAATTATTTAATTAAGAGAATCAGCGGAATTCGTACCTATATACCTAAATTTTCATTCAATAGTGTTAACGACAGAGGCATCCTGCCACAAAATAGTCAATAATAAAAAACTAATCAATAATAATACCCAAAGTAGTAAATAATAATAACCAGAATTAGTCTATAATAATAATATCTATTTGATAATAATGGTTTTTGACAATAAATGTAAATTCCATGGAATTTATAAACAATACTCTTATTTAACAAACTGTCAAAAAATATATATCCTTTTGTGATTTAATTGACACAATTCAGCAATAAAATGTTAATGAGATTCAAAAACTCTGGCTGTTTTATTATCATACTTTTATTGAAATAATTAAAATATTGAATCACATTATATTATTAAATCTTGAAGTGATTAAACCTTATCTAGATTTACACCTCCTATTTTATTTAATCTCAATAAGATTTTAAATTTTAATATATTATTTTCCATAATATCTTTTTACCCTGATATTCTTATCTAAAAAATAAAATTATGTCATTTTAAAATTGGGAAAAGATCTAAATAATTATTAAAGTACATGGTTTTATAAAAATATTACTATAACATATCCGTTCTTATTTAAAAACTAAAATTATGAAAATACCTATAATAGACTCAATAGTTTCAAAAAAATAGTATTTTCTAATCAAATTAAATAAAAAAACGTAAAAATAAATATATCGAGGTTATTTTATTGTTTAATTGAAACAGAACACCAAATAATAATTAATATAAATTAGTCTTCTTTATAATCAAATTAATTATAGGCTTTTATAATTTAATTATCATAGATATGAATATCTTCTTAATCATCAGTTTTTTAGTTATGAATATCTTAATTATGAATATCTTTATTTTAGTAATCTTAATTATGAATATCTCAATTATCAGTTTTTTAATTATCAATTTCTTAATTATCAGTTTCTTAATTATGTATTTCTTAGTTATCAATTTCTTAATTATCAATTTCTCAATTATCAGTTTCTTAATTATGAATTTCTTAGTTATGAATTTCTTAATTACGAATATCTTAGTTTTGAATATCGTGAATTTTCATCACTTCGTAAACTTTTCTATCAATTCCTGAGAAATGCTCATAGATTCGACATTTTTTAATTCTTGTCGGCCAATGCCTAGTTTTTCGAGAACGTTTAATTTAGAAACCATCTTTGGCCAGACATATTCATCAAAAGTATTTTTAGCTGTCAAATAATGAATATCTACACAGTCGACTTGTCCAATTCTATGAATTCTATCTTCTGCTTGGAGGAGTGTTCCGGGGTTCCAGTAAAGTTCTGCGAAAATTACGATTTTTCCTTCTGTTAATGTTAGTCCAGTTGATGCGGCTGTCAGACTCAAAATGGCTATTCTTATTTCTTCATCTTCTTGGAAGTCGGTGACTAATTTGTGCCGTGTATTGACAGGTACTGATCCGTCGATTTTTATATATTTTATATTTCTATCGATAACGAATGATTCGATTGCGTTAAGCATTTGTGTGTGATGTGCAAAAACTAGAAATTTTATATTTTTTTCAATTATACTTTCAAGATATTCAAGAACTGAGTCGATTTTCTTTTCTGCCGCCTCTTTATATAAGCGTGAAATGTCTGAAAGGTCTTTAATATCAATTTCTTGTTTTTCACTGGGTGATAAAATTATATGACGTCTAAATTTCCTTGGAAGGTCTTTCAAGACATCATTTTTGGTTCGGCGAATCATAAACATCTTCGTTAAAATAAAATTTAACTCTTCGGTATTTGAAGCACCTTTGTAGTCATACCACTGCTTTATTTTTCTTCCGTTGCAGTATCTCTTGCCATATTCGAAAAAGCTCGAAAAAAGTTTTTCATCAAAAATTTGGAAAATGGGGTATAGCTCAAGAGGTCTGCTCAAGGCTGGAGTACCCGAGAGAAGAATAATTCGATTTGATTTTCTAATAATGGGAACTAAAGTCGAGCATCTCTTCGAATTCATATTCTTCAGATAATGACACTCATCAATAATGAAAACAAAATAATTCTGGTCACGAATCTCTTTGTGACACTTTGTGGCCATCTCGTAACTTACAATGTCAATCGATCCACACCCCACATCACTCCGTTTTTTAATGATGTTGGAGTCTACGCCTAAAAATTTCTTTATTGATTCAGCCCAGTTTTCAATCAAGGAGACTCGCCGGTGCAATAACAAGTGCTGGCCATTCTATTTTGTAGTATTCAGCAATAGCCAGTGCTTGTATTGTCTTCCCTAAACCCATATCATCGGCAATCATAACCCGACCTCCCTTTTTAAGCCCAAAAATCACACCATCCATCTGAAATGGCAACAAGTAGTTGTATATTTTTCCGCAAGGAGAAAATTCAGCTTCGCTTAATCGTTTTCTTGCCAATTTTAGGACACCTATGGGTATTCGATCAATCATTTCAATTCCATTTAGCGCATTCAAGTTACCATTAACAGACTCTTTAATCTTCATTCTTAGTTTATCATAGGCAACTTGATAATCTTCGGGAGGAACCCTCCATAATTTCCTTTTATCGTCATATTCCGCATTTTTCACATCAATCAAGGCAGTTGCAATTATTTTATTTGTTGGATAAATCCAAATAAACCCATCTGATCCGATGTGAAAACGAATTTTTTTACTTCTCATGGGTTGTTATGCGAATTATTTTTATTTATGGATGCGTGAATTTTTATAAAAATTTTATTTTTCAAAATTTAATCTTCAAGTTCATTTTTTAAATTTTTATTTTTAAAAGAATTTAATTTTCAATTTTTAAGTTTTTTTAAAAGATTTAATTTTTAAATTTTTATTTTTTTAAAGAATTAATTTTTATTTGAAAAGATTTTTTTTGAAAAGATTAATTCTAATTTTTATTTTAAAACAAATTCTTATTTTTTTTAAATCGTTTCTGCCTCACCTAATTTTTTTATTTTAAAACTACCACCCCATGGAATCTGTTTATCAAAAAATGAATGACCTCATGAAAGAAAACGCCGAGTTAAAAAAAAGAATAATTGATCTTGAAGCGCAAAGTGGATTAAGAAAAATGGAGATTGAGAATATTTATTTGAAAGGAAAGATTGAATCTTTAGAAGGTGAAATTCAAAAACTTAAGTTTCGAAACATTAATGAAGATGGTAATAAAGAAAATTTTGATAACAAAATTATTAATCTCGGAATTGTTAATCATGAAAATGTAGATTCCCTTAAGCAAAAAATAAGCGATCTTGAGTCTGAGTTATCAGATACTAAAAAGGTAAACGAAACTTTTCGTTCTGCGATAAAAGAAATTCGTAATCATGTTTTGGGTCTTCTGGGCTATAAAATAGAATTTATTGATAATCAGGTAGTTCTTTTATCTGCTTACGCTTTCGATCGGGATGATGTTTTTATTTTTCAGAAGAATGGTGATCAAATGGAACTTATTAATAATGAGTTTGCTTCTCAGTGGATGAAGGAAATTGATGCTTATATGGTGAAGAATGGGAGTATTCCCGCTTTTTTGGCTAGTGTTACTATGGAGCTTTATAATCAAAAGACTTTCAATTGATTGAGTTATGTTGAATTAAATTATTTTGTTCTTGATATTATTGTTTCTAAACCTTTATTTGCTAAAGTTTTTTGTCTAAAATTGATTTTCTGACGACTCTCGAAAACATTTTGTAAATTGTAAACTTCATCTTTGACAAAGTGATTATTTTAATTTCAAAATATATTATTTTACATACTGCTGATACTCTTAATTGTCAACCCGATGTATTGTCACCAACCGTGGTATTTAGACTTTTGTTCTTGGTGTTCCAATAATAGGTCATTTTTAAGCTGCCTAGAAGCTCAACTGTATACGTGATTTTGTTTTTATCAATGACTCTACAGGATACAGGTAATTAAAACTTTTTCATGATTTTTTCACTACTTATTGTGCCGAGATGCGTTATCGAACTCATCCCACACCTAGGAGAGCCTCTACTGCATTTGAAGTTTTTTATATTTTTTTAGGTTGATTTGAATCACGTCTAGACCTCATTAGAAATGTTTTTAAATTACCCTTTTCAATTTTTATAGATTTATTTCTTTTACTCGGAATTTTTATGTAACATTGATAATTTTTATGGGCTTAATAATATTTTCAAAGACAAATACTGGAATAAAAAAACGTTACGGAATAAGAATTTTCACAGATTTTAGATTCTTTTAGACAAATTAAAAATATTTAAATCACAAAATCATTTTTATTTTAGTTATTTAAAAAAATTTGAAACTTAAAATCTAATTTTTCTTAGTTATTGGCATTATGATTTTTTACTTGATATTATTTTAATATTTCCTAGATAAGATTAATTCATGGTCAATATTAAATTTTGTAGAAAAATTTACCTTTTTATAAAGTAAATATATGCATGCTGAAAATATCAATAATTGTAATCTTATAAAGTTTTTTTTTCCAAACTAAATATTCAGATGTTTTGTTATTATTGTGTATTTTTATAAAACGTACTTAATATACCAATTTTTACATTTTTTTATTTATGCCATGCTGCTCTAAAATAAATATTTTATAGCTTTCATTTTATGATCTATCTTTCTAATTAGCTCGTCACACATTAAATGAATTTCTTATATCGCTATAAAGGAATAAATAACTTGTTAATACCTTACTTAACTAAATGTAATAGTCACCTTTTGAAATGTATATATCATAAATTCTGGTCACGATTGTTTTTATTAAAGTAACATGTCAATGCATTCTTACAAAAATAAATTTAGGTACTGGTATTTCATGGCAACCCGAGTTTTGCCAAGGCGAAAAATCGGATTTTTTGGGGGCGAAAAAATCCTATTTTTCGCCAAAAATTTTTATTTTATTTAAAATTCAAATATTAAAAAAATAAAATAAAAATAAAATAAAATAAAATTATTGTCCAATCAAATTTCAACTAAATTTTTTTGTTAATAATTTCAATATATTAGAAAAAAAATCGATAATAATAAATTACTATATTTTCAAGTTCCATCTATCTTTTATTTTCCTTTTTTGTATATTTTCCATTTTTTTAACTGTAAATATCGCATAATCATTATTTTTTGTTCTTTTTGAATCATTATAACAAAATTGGCTAAATTTGGAGACTTAATTATGGCCTTTTTATCATATTTATATGCCAGGCTTCAAGACTATTTGTTGTAATTGATGACTTTGATAAAACTCTATCAAAAACACACCCAAATATCATTTTTAAATAAAGGAATTATTAAATTATTTTCATTTCTTATATATGTTTTTACATAATATTTGATAAAGGTATTATATTCATTTAAATATAAAAGATCTTTATATTGTGTTTTTATTTAAAATAGACAAATATAATTTTATCGTTGAGAACATATGCGTGAGATATTAAAGATATAAAAATTATTAAACATGACATTATTTTTATAATTTGACGTTTTCCCGATTTTTGAACATGTCGCTAAATTTATTGTGCATAGTAAATGAAAACCTCTTAATTTTTATGAAGAGGGTATTCTTTTCAATGAGTTTATGGCACCAAATTCAAAATCAGTCGCTATAGACTAGGCATGATATTTATTTGTTTATATAATATTTTAAATAGTTTCCAAAAAAATCTTCATTTTTATGTTTAATTAAACAATAAACTAAGGGAATTATTGTGCCAAATATTATACCATGAATTGTATATAATTGACTGAACTCATTTGGTTAAACTCTGAATATTCTATCCATTAAGGATGTAATAGTATTTTAAGTTTATCTAAATCATTTAATTGGGCTTGAATTAAAATTTAGTTCTCGCTATCAAAATCATCTCCATAAAGTAAAAATTTCTCGCCGTCAAGATTTATTTAAAAAATCAAAAATATCTTCATATTTATTCTTTATCGGGTATTTTTCTATTTTTTTTTATTTAATGATCTCGTAAATCCTCATAACTAGGCAAGGAAGATTTACCAGTGATTCTTCGTTTATATCCGTAATTGCCTCAATAAAAATATCATTAAATGTTTTTTTATATTCTAAAAACTTCATTTTATTTTTTTTTCTTGATAAATCGGCTCTTATTTTGAAGTTTATTCCGGATGTAAATGTTTATTTCCAATCATTGCCATCGTGTCATCTATGTTATTATATAAAAACCACATCATTTACGATTAGTACATCTCTACTTTCGCTTATTATTGCGGATACCATCAAAATTATAAAAAAAATTATAAATATTTTTTTTTCTTATTGATTTTGTAAACAACATTTTTTTCATGAGTAGTAAAAATCCCAGGCGAAAAATCGGATTTTCGGCAACAGTTACTGTCCGATTGTTTTAATTAAATAAACATGTCAATGCATTCTTACAAGAATCAATTTAGGTAATGGTCTTTAATATAATACCATATTTTTTAAGCAGTCATAAAAGGATACGATTGTAATTTACACCTTTCCGTTTCATTTTAGGTATGTATAGAGAAAATTTATGCAATATGTAATAGAACAATACCTAAATTTTTCCTTAAAGTTGGTAATAATATAGGTTATCATTTTATTATACAATAAATTCAATATTCTCACCTAAAAATTATTTAGATTAATATTACAAAATATAATGATTTTTTTACCTAAAAATTATGGTTTATGGCTGTAAAACAGACCACCATTAAGAGAAGTTCATTAACTATATTAATTAATAAAAAATTTGTATCTTTTTATTAATCTTTATGAATCAACGAACCTCTACCTTAGTTGCGGTCTGTTTTATAGCATTAAACCATAATTTAAAGTCATCTATTTTATTTATAATTCTTTTATAATTATAGTAAACTTATATTAAACTTCTATTATAATTCACTGTAGTTCATTATAATTCTATTGTACTTTACTACTATAATTCTAATATAAATTTACTATATAATTACATACTGGCACATCAGTAGCTGCCAACCCAGAGAGTTGTTTATTACAAAGCATTGAGACCTTTGGATCCTGGTTTTTTAATAATACGTCACTACTAAGCTACCCAGAGACCCAGTTATATTACCGATTTTTGTTTAATCAATGACTCATCAGGGTAGAGGTAATTAGAGGCTTTTCATGATTTTTTCACTACTTTTTGCCGAGATTTTTGTCGCACTCATCCACACACCTAGAAGAGTCCCTTCTACATCATTTTTTATTGTGTCCAAAGATAATAATTTTACTAAACTTCTATTATAATTCTATTTCGTTTATAATTTACAGTTCGTTTTAATATACCCTCATGATACTTTGTGAAACTTGTGGATCAGAATATAAAGTATACGATGGAATATACATTTGTACAAATGGCCATACACTTCTTTTAGGCCACGAAATAGTGGAAACACAATTCACATCGGCTTCTATAAAACGATCAGTAAAAAAAGAAACGAAAACATTTAAAGATTTATTCATTGAAATCAAAGAATACTTCGGCATACAATCCACATACATCTATAAATTATATTATAACGTGCATGGTAATAAAATAAACCTAAAAATTTTGCTTTCACTCCTTTATTACTCGAAAAGAGTTGAACTCGAGATGATTGGGAAACCCTATTTTTTCAATGAATTCAAACAAGTTTTAAAAGAAAAAGATATTATTAATTTGATCAAAAAGAAGTGTAAGGAATATAAATTAAAGGCTTTAGATTCAGGATACAAGTTTGTGATGGGGGCATGTTTGAGTTGTTTAAAAGAATTTTCTAATTTAAAGATAAAAAAAATTGTTAGGAAGAATATAAAATCACAATTTATAAAAGGTAGAATTATGACGAATTCAAAGACATTCTCAAAGGGTTACAAATTTAATCAAAGTAATAAAAAGTTGGAAGTTTCAGTAAATAAGATTAATGATGAACTTATTGATAATGATGAACTTATTGATAATGATAAACTTAATGATAAACTTAATAATAATGATAAACTTATTGATAAACTTATTAATAATGATAAACTTAATGATGAACTTAATGATAAACTTAATAATAATGATAAAAAATTTTACGACGAATGTGAAGAATTTAATCTCGATGATGATGATTTCGCAAGTGAACCTGAAATTCAAAAAAATGAAAATAAAAAAGTTATCGCAAAAAAAGACAACAAAAAAAAATTAAAAATGAAAAAACTTTTTATAGACGCTACTCGCCGTAATATAGGAATGTTTGAAAAATATTTTAAAAAATTTGTAGAGATTATGGAATTAAATAGTTTACCTGATGAAATATTATTATACTTTACCAAATACATATATATTCTCGATCTTAGCAAAAAGATCTTCATGCCAGAAATTGTTGTTGCATCTTTTATACTTTATTTTATTTATTCGAAAGAAATCAAATGGGCAATAGATGGTATAGATTTAGAGTTTAATGATTTTTTTAAAACAATTAGTCTCGAATTTTGTACATATCTTGAAATTACGAAAAAAAATATGGATGTCGCAGTTTCAGGTGTTATGAAGACTTTTAAACATTTTAAAAGAAATTTTAAAGATTCTGATTATACTCTTTAAAAATATATTTTTAAAATATACTAGAGAAGTTAAATAAGAATTAAAAAAAATTTTGTTAATTTTTTATATTAATATCATTTTCTTAGAAATATTATTTTAAACGATTTTTTATTTCTGTTTTCAATCTAGTCTAATATTTTTTGTTTCATTTTTTAAAAATATAATTTTTTAAATTAGTCTTTTATCACATTTCTATTTGAAGAAAGATTTTTTGGTTCCCCAACGGGTTACTCAATCCCTAAAGTCATATCGAGAAGAGAAACAACGATATTGAAACATAAGCGAAATTTCATGGCATTTAATAATACTGGAGTCCATTTATCATTAACGTATTTTCATTATAAATTAAGAAAAAACAAAGGGAATTCCAAAATTTGTAAATAAAAATATGATTATTTGATAAAGTGCTCCAGTATTATTAAATGCCTTGAATTTCGCTTATGTTTCAATATCGTTGTTTCTCTTCTCGATATGACTTTTGAGATAGACTAACACGCTGGAAAAGATCATATATTTTCAAAATTTGCTCATCCCAAAGTTTTGAGTCAACAAATCCGTTAGATAACCGATTTTTTCTACCATTTCGGTTTTTATGACGAGTTTTTTTTAAAAATGACTAAAAAAAATGTCGACTATATGTGCTTTTTAAATCAATTTTAGTTATTTTTTCGATTAAAAATATTAATTAGACTTTTTGATTAAATTATGAAATTTTAATGATTGAGTCTTTATAATCTATAAATTTATAAATTAAATTTCTTTAAAGATATAATTAACGTTATTTTCAATCATATTAAAGGTAGGTAATCAAGCTACATTTAATTTGAAATTAATTGTTGATAATTTTAAGTAAATATTTTTTATAATAAAGATTATATGATAAAGATTTTTATAAAAGATATAAATAGATAATAAAGATATTGTTTAAAGAGATATATAAAAAGAATTAAAGATTTAAAAGAGATATTAAGATTTAATAGGGATATTTATATAAAAGTGCTATCTAATAATTCATCTTACACTACCAATTTAATATATTTTGATTTCTGTCAGTCTTGAAATTTAATTATTTGTCAACCCTCATGAAATCAAAATATAAAATTGTATTTCTTGGCAACGCTGGTGTTGGAAAAACAACTCTTATTTCGCAATACGTCTATAAAGATTCTGATTCCAAATACCACCCAACAATAGGGATAGATTTCATCAGTACGATTATAAACATAGGTAATAAATCAGTAAAACTTCAATTATGGGATACAGCAGGGCAGGAAAGGTTCAATAGTATTATTCCGACTTATACTCGTAATGCATTTATTGCTATAATTGTGTTTGACCTTTCAAATCGCAATTCTTTTGATAATGTTGATAAGTGGATTAATGATTCTGTACTTGTGCATTCTAAAAACGATGGTTATGAGACTAAATTAGTTATAGTTGGAAATAAAATGGACTTGAATCGAGTTATTTCTAAAGAAGAAGCTTTGGTTAAAGCAAAACAGTTTAATGCAGTATATGTTGAAACATCAGCGATGGATTATGAATCTATTGAGCAAATGACTAGTGTTATATCAGAATTTGTTTCAGAATCTGTTAACAGCGAATCTAAGGTTGTTGACATCGATAGTATTGCTATTGAAGTTACAACTAAAAAGAAATGTTGTAGAATGTTTTGAATTTGGTAGAATAATAAACGCATAGTTGTTTTTATTATGTTAGTAAATTTTTAAGTAGCTTTAAATTGTCAGGTAATTTAAAATGGATTAACTTATTGTAACGATTTTTAGACTCTTTTTTTAAAAAATTTATTAGTTGATTTTAATTGTGATATTTAAATATTTTAATTTAAAATTTAAGGTTGATGAAATTGAAAACTTGGTGTTATTAATTGTTGCATTTTATTTTTCTACTATGCCATCTTTCCATCAATGAATTAAAAAGAAATTTTTAATTAAAAAATTTAGCATGATTTTTATTAAGCGGCGTTGCATTTTATTTTTTCAACATGTTTATTTATCAATGATAATTTTTTACCATTTTATTTTTCCACTAATAGCCCTAATATTATAAGAGTAATAAAAAATGTATGGTACTGAAAAAATTATGCAAGTTTATATTAATCTAAACCATGGAATTGTTCCAGATTTTACAAGAGGTTTCCAAAGACGGAATTTCATAATTAAATATTCAGGTTTCACATATATAAACAATTTTTTATATGCAAAACAGCAAAATTTCCTAGAAAGATACATTTGTCAATTTGAATCGGAAGAAAAAAAAATATTTTAATCTCTGAAAACACTTACATTGTCACATAGGAATAAATAAACTTATACTTTTAGTAGATGTAAAATTTATTGGAATTACATCTCGCGACATTTCTAACTTTATAGCATTGTGTCAAACATGTAATAGCAAGAATAAACCCGAATTTTCAATAAAAAAGTACCAATTGTTATCGAAGATGTTCATCAGCAAATAATGAGAGATCTTATGTATTTTAGTATGTATTTAAATTTTTTTTGTGATATAAATATGCCTTTATTTTAATTAATTGTTTTAGCAAGTTCGCGTTTATTTTCCCTATAAGAGAGAGAAATGGCAATGCAATTTCGAAATCTCAAAAAGTATTTTTTACTACGAGGGGCAATGGACTAAATTACACACTTATAACGGTCGCTAATTTTGTAATAAATATGTTGTTAATTTGTGTGAAAGATTTAATGTAAAAATAATTCATGTTTGGCCACGCCATCTAGAAAAACAAGGACAATTTGAAAGATTCCACAGGACTTTAGAGGAACGCGTAAGATTGGCTCTTGGCAATAATTTTTATGAATGGACTAAGGTATGCAATGAAATTGTTTACCAATATAACAATTCAGTTCACAGAGCCGCCAAGAAAAAGCTATTTAACGTATTCTAGTGTATCGATATTATCAATAGAAAGGTAACCTCGTATCTTCTGATAATACTTAAATACGAAATCAAGCAAAAATTAAGTTAGAAATTTGCTTCAAAATATGTTAATACAAATATTGAATAAAAATAATAAAATTTAATGTCAATGATTCAGTAATTTTTATAAAAGATTTTGATAAATATAAAAAAGTAAGCGGAACCCTCTTGTTTCTATTTATCATGATGAATTTTATACGATAATGCAAGTATCGAATGGTGTTTTTAAAATAATGGAATTATGGGAATCATAAAGTAGTAGTCAACTCGAGAGTTAAGATGTTGGAAGAGAATTAAATCAATTAAAATTAATTTTTTACCATTTTTTAGAAATACTCTTTTTTTAAGATATATATATGTTGGAACTTAATACACTCACTTATAAAATTATCATGTTTTGATAATTAATTAATAAGGTGAAAAATAAAATGATAAAATATTATCATTAAAAAATAAGCATAGTAAAAATAAAATGCGACCCCGCCTAAAAAAGCATGCGAATTTTTTTTTAATAAAAAATTTCGTTTATATTCATTAATGGAAAGATGGTATAGTGGAAAAATAAAATGCAATATTAATTGAAAAGAGATGAAAAAAATTTCGGTACTATCCAGGTCCCGACCCTGAAAATTTTCCTTTATAAAAAAAGAAATTAACTAATTTTTTAAACATATTTTTTCTCGAATAAAAAGAATTAAAAAGTATTTTTGGATCATACGGCAAATTTCCCTCCCCGGGGAGAAATTTGCTGTCTGATACTTATTTTTATTTTTGAAGGGGTATGAATATAAATGACAGCATTGAAGAATTATGTTAACAGCTGACGTAAAATCTTTTACCAATCATCTTATGAGCCATGGATACTTGCATAACTGTTATATATGCCAAGCATGCAATTCGTCGTGTAATTTGTGAAATATACACGCAATAAAGATGAAATGGCTTGGAGATGTATGAATAAGAGTTGTACATCTTATAAAAATATAAAAGCATTCGCAGGAACTCATTTTTTAAAGATTTTGATTGTGACTTGAGACTGTTTACAAAGTAATTATAATGTATTCAGTTAGGATGCCAATATTTTCAATAAAAAATTATTTAAGGAAAGATGGTCGAGTTATTGAACGTATAATTCCACAATTAGTCGATGTTATTTCAGAACCAGATTACTCTATAATAAATTAGGCGGAGTTGGTCGAATCCTTTAGATAGATGAGACTATGCTAATATAAGTGTAAGAGTCATCGTGGACGATCATCGAGTAATCGAGCAGACGCACTTTGTATTGTCGAAGAAATAAATGGTATAATCAGGGTTTTTGCAATAGTGATACAAGATAAACTAGAGAAACTATATTGCCAATTTTTTAAGTCAAGTTGTACCAAATAGTACAATATGGACAGATTAACACAGGAAATATGGCTGTCTTAATAATTATGATTTCAGACATGATACAGTATGTCATAAATTTAATTTTATTAATCAACTTTCAGGTGCGAATACACAAGCTGTGGAATCATTTCATATGAATAAAAGCTTAAAATTAAGAGAAGAAAAGGTGTTCTGAATAGATATCGATCCAAAGTCCTAAAGAAATTTTGCTTTTATTACAACAATAAAAAAAAATTCAGAGAAGCTATTTTTGAACTGATAAAAATAATAAGACGAGAATAAAAAATTATTTGGTATAAAATTATTATTTTTTTATAATATATTATTGTTATATATTATTTATATATATACAGTCGTGGTCGAAATTTTTAACCATATATTTGGTCGAAATTTTCGACTAAAGTGAAAAACGTAAGTTTATACTATTT
>SDVU01000432.1:0-13464 GCA_016256075.1 Dictyocoela muelleri | reverse complement strand
AATATCTATCGTTTTTCTAAAAAGGCTGCTTTGCAGCCTTTTTTAGAAAAGGTTAGATATTGAATAAAAATAGAAAAGAATTTTACGAATAATTTAGTTAGATGACATCTAAAAATTTTTATTATCCTTTGTTATTGCTATATTTTCCCATTCGCATTCTTTTTTTAAAGAGGGGGGGGGTAACTACCCGGTGTAAATATCAAATTAATTTATAAAAAAAAATTTAATTATCCCATGTTTAAACAGCTAAACAAATTAAAAGATCGTGATTTCTTCGAATATATATCTGATAATGCTAAAATTATTCAGTTATTCCAAGTTTTAGACATTATTCCATATTCAAAAAAATGTCTAAAATGTGAGAAACCTATGAAAATTTGGATTATTAAAGATATAACATTGGATCAGCTTGGAAATGTAGTAAATGCAAATGCATAACAAATTTATAGAATGAATCAATTTTAGCTGAAACGAAAATCTCTCCTTTTGTTTTTTTTAAAATTTTCATTCTATTTTATTTCCAAAAGTCCATTTCACAAAGGAATATCTAATGGTAAATTGTGGTATAGGAGAATAAATGTATCCTCATATCCTTTAAATTTTTAGGGAAAGAATTTTAAAATATCTTATTAAAGAAAGGAGACCACTAGGGGGATATCTGAAAGAAGTTCAGATTGACGAATCATATTTGGCTGTGAGGAAATATAATGTAGGGAAATTAAGCTATCTGTTAGGATTTTAAGAGCTATCTAAGTTAAAACCGGGTATTGTTATTGTGAAATTGTCAAAAAACGTGATATTTAAATTTTGCAACCTATTATAAAAAAACAAATAAGACCAAAATTATACGTTGTATCTGATAAGTGAAGGCTTATATTAAAATTAAGTATTTATACCAAGATAAAGTAAATCATAATCATTTCTACGTAGATCCAGTGACTAAAGCTAATACGCAAAAAATCAAAAATCTCTGGATGCCTTTGAAGAAAATAGAACACTATAGTTATGGAATCAATTTAGATACATTACAAGATCATCTCAATGTGTTTATGTTCTCTAGAAATCATAAATATATTGAATTCGGTGAATTTTTAGTGATTTTATTTAAAATAAATTAATTTGTTTTAAATTGACCATTATTTATAATAAAATACTTAATTTTTTTTATAATTTAATTTGATATTTACACCGGGTGAGTCATTCCCCCTCTTAAGAAAAGAATGCGAATGGGGAAATATGGCATTAAAAAATAATAATAATAATTTTTAGATGTCATCTAACTAAATTATTCGTAAAATTATTTTTTTTTCATTCAATATTCTACGTTTTTTAAAAAAGGCTGCTTTGCAGCCTTTTTTAGAAAACGTAGAATATTGAATGTAAATTAACAATAATTTTACGAATAATTCAGTTGAATGACATTTAAAAATTATTATTATTATTTTTTAATGCCATATTTCCCCATTCACATTCTTTTCTTAAGAGGGGGAATGACTCACCCGTCCGAGAAATTTCATTATTTTTCGACTGGTCGCGTTATATACGGGGCCGATCTACGAGCGCAATATATTA
The DNA here is from genome assembly GCA_016256075.1 of Dictyocoela muelleri. NCBI lineage: Eukaryota > Fungi > Microsporidia > Dictyocoela > Dictyocoela muelleri. The sequence goes on along the minus strand of SDVU01000432.1, from coordinate 11,892 downwards.
TTTCTTTACTTGATTTATATAAAAATCCATCGAAGCATAAAATTAGCCGACTTAGATTTTTCTTTATCATCTCTAGACACTTTAAATTCTTCGAATATAGAATTAGCGTTCGCATTGAGAATCTTCTGAGTTATAAATCCGCCCTGGGTTTCTACAAGATCTACTTATTCTTTCAATTTTATATCCAAAATACATACTTCTTATTTTTGATACAGATGTAAGTTCTGGATTTTTATGATATGGTCTTAAATCCTCTCTTCGTTGGCAATGTAATTTTTTATCGATCTTCTATTAATAATCACGGGACTTTAAGCTGAATATTCTGTTATTCTTGAATTACTGATTACTTTGTGGTTTTTTTATACTCTATAATCATAAACTTTTATTATAATTCAAACTTTTGAACACCTAACTTTACTCTTTTTGTGTCATTTAAGGGTTTAAATATAATAAAAATTTTAGAAATAACAGCCAAAAAAAACTCAGGGACGTCAATATTGGGGGATAAGTAGAAATTTAAGTACAAAAATTCATTTTATGTCTAAGCTAGGGGCCAAAAATTAATATCATCCTCCGAGCCCTCAGAGGAGGGGTAAAAATTTTAGGTTGTGTACAAAAAAAAGTAAATTTATTATAGTGAAATAAATTATTATATCAGTGTAGGTACCTACTTGAAAGATTTTTGTTATCATTACAATAAAGACCCATGTTTTTTTAGTTGGTTATTTATAAGTTTGGGGTTTATTTATGGTTGGAGGGGATTATTTAATGGTATGAATTTTATATTTATGATTGTAGCTATACGTATGTAAGAGTTAGATCCTAGAGAATTTTTCTGTGATCCGATTTGGTAAAGGAAATAAATGCAATAGTTTTTGAAAATTTTACTATTAAACTTTTTGAAAAAAAATTACTAAATTTATTTTTACATTTTGGCATTTTTTTTCTTTTCTATTTTTTCTGTAAAATTTCTATAAAAAAAGAAATCTAAAAATCCTTTTTTAAAGAGGGGTGGTTATGGGTTGAGTCCAAGAGGGGTGGATTATGGGACGATCCTAAATTTGTGGATCTAAAATATGAGGTTGCCAAAAAATTGGGGGAGAGCATGACTGTAATAATTATATTTCTCAAATAGCTTATCTGTTTATAATATTATAGCATACCGAAAAAACGCCAACGGCGTTTTTTCGGTAAAATCTCTGGCGTTTTTGCCGAAAAAATGCCGAAAATTAAAATTTTTAAATTAAAAAGAAATCAATGGTTTAGACCAGTGTTTCTCAAAGTGGCCCATATGGACCCCTTGGGGCGCTCAGATAATTCAGGGGGTCCCTAGAACATTTTTGGAGTTTAGGGGGTTCATAGACGACTCCTGGGGGTCCCTAGAAAATTATTTTATTATAAAGCATTTCTCTCTTGGGTTTTTGTATTTTACTTAATAAAATATTACATCAAAATTATACAGCCCTTTTCATAATCATTGATTCCATCTTTCATTATTATTTTCACCTTCTTTCATTATTATTAACACCATTTTTCATTATTATTGTTTACCATTTTTCATCACAAGGTTTTTTGGCTATTGATCAAATGCCCAAAGCTATAGACCTATTTTCCAAAGTTATAGACACATTTTCAAAGTTATGACACATTTTCCAAAAGTTATAAAGCTGTTTGATCTTTTGACGAAGGCCGAGAGATCGTAAAACTTTAATTTTATGGTTTGAGAGGAAATATCGGAAAACTTTAAAGTTCGCCTTTAATTTTTTTTAAATTGTAACAAAGCATTTTAAATTTAAAGAGGCAAGAGTAAATTATAAGTGTGAAAATAAACTTTTAATGACTGTGGAGGAAATAGTAACGATTATTATGATAGTTAAGGGATAGTTATAAGGATTTATGGTAAAAACGACAATATTTAATTAATAGAGTGAAGGTTAAAAATTAATAGAATAGTGAAAATTATGATAGCGGAGGGAAAAAATAACAAAAATTGTTTTTTTAATCTTATAATTTTTATCCCCTTTTATATTTACTCCACCCCTAAATCTTATAATACCCCGATTTTCTATTTTTTCCATCACCCTTATAATTTCCTCACTGCATAATTTCGCCGTACTCTTATGCTTAACTCTTGAAATTTTTTTTATATAACCTTATATTTTTCCTTCGTCCTTATAATTTACTTTGGCCTCTTTTAAATCAAAATGCCTGTTAAAATTTGATAAAATTTAAGACCGGAACTTCAAGTTTTTCGATATTTCGGCCTCCAACCGAAAGATCGGATTGGAAGTTATAGACACATTTTCCCAGAGTTAAAGTCTCGAATTTTCAGAGTTATAAACCTTTTCCAGAGTCAGAGCCCCTTTTTTTTAGAAGTTGTAGACATTATTTTTTTAGTTATAGGCCCACATTTTATAGAATTATAGAGATTTTCTTTGAGTTATAGATATACTTTAAATACTTATACAAAATTAAGCTCTTCTTAATAATACCCCAAAATCAAAATCTCAAGAATTGTCGGTGCTACTCTGCATATAGATTTTTTCAAGAGAAACTTTTTTAAAATTACATAATTTAAATTTCAGGAAAAACTGAAATAATTATTCGGTTTGTAATAGCAGACGTGTAGGCAGCATATGGCTAGTTTACGCAATATCGCTCCTGGATTTTTATAAAAAATAAAAAATGTCTTAGTTATAGCAAGAATATTCAATAAAAAGTTATTAGACATTCCCTAAAGAAATACACTAAACTACATAATATAGAAAAGACAAAAACTTAACAATTTATATTATATTGTCTTATATACATTTGTAGAATCAGTTTTATATAAATAATTAGTAAATAAGACTACAAAAAACGAGTTTCTAAAGCATATAAGTGTGACAAAAAAATAATTTTATTTTAATTTGGTATTTCTATATTTGTTAGTTCTGTATATTTCTTTAGAGAGGGTCTAGGATAAGTTATATTTGAATTTTCTTGTTTATCTGAGATATTGCTAAATTTTTTTATAAAAAAAATCTTGTGGCCAGTTATCGTGCTTCTATTACAAACCTAAAGGATTTCAGTTCATTCTATAATATTTTACGTATATTTTAAATAAGTTTATCTTCCAAAAAATATATGCTGAGCAGAGTAGTACCGACAATTCACTAGTCTTATGTTTAAGATATTATTTTATGGGCTTATTTTGTAAAATTTTCTAAAATATATATATAAATCTAATAAATGTGTCTATAACTCAGAGGAATTGGTATATAACAAAAAGAAGGTCTATAACTCTTAAAAAAGATCAATAACCTTGAAAAAATGTCTATAACTCTGAAAATATAGAGCTATAACATTAGGAAAAGGGTTTATAACTTTTGAAACATCTGTAATAACATGAAAAATAGGTCTAAACTTTGGGAAAATAATCTATAGCTTTGGGCAATTGATATATAGCTGATAAAAACATTGTTATGATAAACGGGTCAAAAAATATGCAAAATGGGGTCAATAATGATAAAATGGTGTCAATAATAGGAAAGATGGTGTCAAAAATAATGAAAGATGGTGTCAAAAAAAAATGAAAAAGTCGTTATAGTTACCCTTTAATATCTTTTTAATTTATAAATGCTTCAATACAATTTTAAAGTTTTATAAAGAAAAATGATAATTTTTGTAGTTTCAGTAATCCACAATTTATTCAAATAATTTCACTCACAAGTTTGCTATGCTTGTAAAAATATTTTTAAGAGAGTAAACCAAATACAACTCTACAAAATTAGAAAATCAACAATATATGTTTTAAAAATACATCAAAAACTAGAAATGAAAAGTTTGGTTTGGCTAAGTTATTTTCCTTTCTTTATGAGGAAATTGACATCTTTAGAAGACAACTAAATATGTGTTATTTGAAATAAGCGTAAAATCGCGGTTTATTCTGTCATAATCATCATCATAATTTTCTACTGAATATTTATGAAAGTTTAATATAATTATGATAATTATAACTGAATATAACTAGCGATTATGAGCTTTTTTCAAATAATAATTTCGTAATTTTTCTTCGTAATGATACTGATTTCTATTTTTTAGGAAGTGTTGAAATTCAGGTGAGAACAGAAAAGACTATAAAAATCTAATTCGTATTTTTATATAATAGTTTATTTGGTGCAAGGCTGTTAAATCGCTCACCTCAAGGTAGGGGTTCAGGAGAAATTTTGTGAAAAATAAAAATAAAATAAATATAATTTACTTTTATTCTAAAACAACATTTATTTTTGAACAAATATTCGACTATTTCAAGCCTTATTTGCCCAATTTTTCCATGCTCATTATTCTTATATTATAATAACTCCAGAAAAACTTGTTTAAAAATCTATCAATGTATGATTTTTTACTCATAACCTTCTTTGCTTTCGAATTTAAATAAAACCAAATATTTTCGGTTCTCCAACGATTTGTGGCAAAAAAATAAATGAGGAGGGGTAATAGAAGTGATTAGAAAGAAGTATGAAATCATCTGTTAAAAAAGCTACACGGGTTATTTTTCTATATATACTCATCTTATTACAATTTCTGGTCTTCTTTCCTACGTAAAAAACATAAAAATACTAATAATAAGTGTATATGAGAAACGAACCAGGAAACATCTTTAAAAGGCAATTCGTGCTTTATACCGATAAACTTACATTACCTTCCTTATTTATTTTGAGTACCACAAACCTTTTTAGAACATTTTTTCATAAATAAACAAATTATTATCGAATAAAATATCAAAGTCAGCTATCGATGAAAAAAATCGTTGTTTAGTTTTTTTGGCAGATTTTTAATGGTTTTTTAGGGTATTTAGCATTTTATTTTGTTTATCTTTAGGCTGTAAAAGCGCTCTCCTTATGGTGGGCGATTTTACAGCCTCGCTTCGCTTATTTGATTTTTAAAGCTTGTTTATAGTATGGACTGCATCAAAGTTTACTACCTTGGACATAAAAAAATTTATGTTAAATATTTATTGATAAAATTATAGATTAAATTTGTCAAAATTATGATTTTTAAATTAAAATTGTTTTTAATGAATTTTTAATACACCAACCGATTATTCACTGCCCTATTAGTGAACAAATCGACTTCCGTAAGAGAAAATACATATTCTTATTTAAAATAATCGTCAAATCGGGAGTTATTTTCAGTATAGTAATAATTACTAAAAATTTATACTTTATTAAAAATTAAAATTTTGTGATTTCCTTTTAAGTAAGCGATTTCCTCAAAATAAAGGAGGGTGAAAAACCCGTTAGCGACACAAAAATTTCTCACAGAAGCTATATTTTCTTAACTCAAATCATAGATCAAAAAATTATTTGAAAAATTAAGGTTTTAATAAGTATGCAATATAATATAAATTAAAAAATATTAATAGGTAGTAAAGTATTTATTACTGGTATAATTCTAGCAATCTCGCTTTGAACATCTAAATATATTTATTTATAATTACTAAAGCTTAAAATCATTATTTTTATTTCTGAATTGAAGTTAATACATATGTTTATATAATTAATCATCAAAAAATCTTAAAAATAACACAATGGGGTGTCAATTAATATAATTGCTATATTTAATTTAAAACCATAAGTGCAAAATTTCTTTTAAAAAATAAAATAATTCGAAATTTTGCTTTATTCGAAAAGTAGACTACATTTAAAAAAATTCTAGTGTGGTCCACGTTCCGAAGAAGACCTTGATTTTTTTATAAAAATTCCAAGATTTGTTAACATTTGGGGGTCCCGAGGAAAATTTAAATATGAAAAAGGGGTCCACGCATCAAAAAAGTACGAGAACCACTGGTTTAGACCCTAAAAACGCCATCGGTGGGTTTTCAGATTAATTTTTTGTTTTTTTCCAAATAAAAACAAGTTTACAATTAACTTTAATAAATAATCGAAATTATTAAATCACAAAAAAATAGAAAGCAACGTCATTTAAATAGAATATATGTACATTGTCGATAAAAATTCATCATATCTATTTATTCTGATGTTTTGTAAAATTAATAAATAGAAATAAAATAAATTCGGGAATATAAATCAAGATAAATTAACATAAAAGAGATTAGAATGCTATTAGTTAAATCATTATGTTTATAAAAATATTAAGTTAATGATAATTTTCCTAATATTATTGTTCTTTAAATAAATTATTTTTTTATATTTTTATGAAATTATTTTTATAGATGTTTTTATTTTATTTGTGTGTATTTTATCAATTATATTTATATTCATCCACATAGTATATTTATTAAAGTTAATTGTAAACTCTTTTTATTTGGAAAAAAAACATTAATCTGAAAACACACCGATGGCGTTTTTAGGGTCTAAACCATAGAGTTCTTTGCAATTCAAAAATTTTAATTTTCGGCAAAAACGCCGAAGATTTTGCCGAAAAAACGCCGCCGGCGTTTTTAACAGCAAAAAACCTCGAAAAAACCCCGACGGCGTTTTTTCGTCTACCTTTTTTAAAGAGTGGGTGGTTTATGGGTTGAGTCCAAGAGAGGTGGATTGTGGGACGATCCGAAATTTTTAGATCTAAAAAAGGAGGTTGAAAAAAATTGGGGAGAGCATGACTGTAATAATTAAATTTCTCAAATAGCTTATCTGTTTATAATATTATTTAAACTTAAATGTGTTTTAGCTATATATATATATATATTAAATACTGACAACATTTATAGCTGCAAACCCGGAGAGTTGTCTTCCCCAATGATCGGTGACCTTTGGTTCTTGGTGTTCCAATAATCCCTCACTTCCTAATCTGCCCAGAAGCCCAGCTGTATACGCGATCTTCGTTTTATCAATGACTCGGCAGGATAGAGGTAATTATGGCTTTTTCATGATATTTTATTTATCACTACTTTTTGCCGAGATGCGTCGCCGCACTCATCCCCACACCTAGGAGAGTCCTTTCTGCTTCATTGTCATATTAAACCAAGTCCTAATCAGCATACCACACTGGAATATCAGTATATTATACTATAATTATATAGTTATGACCGCTTAATGTCATTCCCTCATTATTTATTAAAGAGTGACGTGAGGGGGATTCGAACCACGATACTTAAATTTTGCATTCAAGAGTTTTAACCACTGAGCTATCTGACCAATATGAGTTTTATCATTATAACAGTATTTTTCTATTAAATTGTAATTATAAAGAAATTTGACAGAACAATTTTTTAATTTAATATTGATTAATAACCCGAGAATTAAACTATTTGAATAAACTTTGGGGCCAGATATCTCAGTGGTTTACACTCTTGAATTTAACATTTAAGTATCTGGTTCAAACCCCGCTGTCGTCATTTTAAAAAAAATGTAATTGACATTAAGCAGTTAATATCTATAGAATTATAAATAATATTCAGTCCTTCCGTGTGATATAGCTGATTAAGACTCGGTCTAATATGACAGTGAAGCAGAAGGAGCTCACTAAGGTGTGTAATAGAGCAGCGACGCATATAGTGAAAATAATTAATGGGAAAAAAATCATGAAAAGCTATTTATTACCCGTATCTTACTGATTTAATGATAAAACGAAAAAATGGTATACAGCTGGAACTCTTTATAGCTTAAAAGTGACGTATTCTTGGAACATCAAGAACCAAAGGTCTAAGGACCAAGGTTTATCTCCGGGTGGCAGATATGGATGTTCTCAGCATGGAATATATAGATAAAATTCAATTTTGAAATTTTTATGAATTTCATTTTTTTTTGATCAAAAAAATATTTAAAATCCTGCCATTACAAACCCCAATGATCATTTTATTAATAATAAAAATTTTAATCGCATCAAATTTTGAGGAAGAGAGTAAAAAACATAATAACAAAGATGAAAGAATAACAAACATAAATTTAGACATAAATCAGAATCCCTGTTTTTATGATTTTAATCATAAATTTATAAAAACACCGATGGAAAATAATAATTTTAATTTTGCAACGTTCACTAATTCAAATGATCTTTGTTTGCAAAATCAAGATTTATCTGAAGAATTCTCAAATTTAAAAACCAATATAGATAGAATTTATGCGCCAATAATAAATTTTCAAACTAAAATTCATGCAGATAATCCTACTACCATCACTAGCACGAAACAAAACGAGAATTCTTTTTCTTTTTATGAAGAACAGCAGTCTAATCTATATAATTTCTATAAATCAATAAACCAGCCTTCGTTTAATCAAAATGCTTCTTCTAATTATCATCTTAATTTTGAAATTCAGAACAATCATATTGATCATTATAATCACGATATAGTCATGAACAAGTCTAATCAATTTGTTTCAAAAAAAAAGAATGTTGAAATAAATTATGATACTTCGAAATATTTACAAAATGAAGAAATTTTACAAGACCAACCTTTAGATTATTCAATCAAAAAAATTTCCGAATTTCAGCAATCTGTTAAAAATAAAGATTTATCAGAAATTCAAACAAATTCTGTTTTTGATGAAAATAATAAAAATTTAAAACGTTATCAGGAATTGAATAAAAAATTAAAACAAAATGATATTCAACCTAAGAGAACAAGAATTAATTCTTTTAATATAGATTCAATTCTATCAGATCAATTTATTCAAACAAATAATGTAATTACGCCACAATCAGAAGTTATTAATATCAAATCCAACTTTTCAAAGACAATTGAACCTTTAAAAACTGATCTCAAGTTGACCACATCAGGTCTTAAAAAAGTAGCAAATACAAATTTAAATGATAAAATAACAAATTATGAACAGAATGTTTTTTATAAATATCAACTAAAATACAGACCCATATTGCCTAAAAACACGAAAGAAACGAATAATACTTCAAATATTCCCAGCACATCAAAAACATTTTTATCATCAAAAAATTATGAAAACATTTTGATTTCTAAGAATCAAAATAATTCACCGTATGATAATGATTTTGATTCTCCAAATTTTCCCCGTGATTTTTTAAATTCTTTCATTACTGAATTGAATAAAAAATATTTAGAAAAATGTGAAAATATTTTTTCGATTGTAGCTGAAAAAATTTCAGAAGTTCTATTTCGAACAAAATGTGAAAATAAAATTCTTGAGTCAACGAAGTGCAAAAACTCTTTAACTTATAAATGTTATTTGAAAATAAATAGTTCTATTAAAATTATATTAAAAGAGATATTAGATGAAGAAATACCCATTTCTATTCATATAAACAGTTTTATAAATTTGAATAAGATAAATTTAGATCTAATCATGAATATGAAAGCTGAATATAACATTTTTAGAACTAATGAAAATGAAAATGATGTCATAAACTCACTAATCAACAAAATTGAAAATAAATATAAAGACGAGGCGAAGAAAACTTTTAAATCAGCATACAACAACTTTCTGAAAAACTTAAATCCTTTTATTTCGATGTTAATGAAAAATATAAGCAATGGTCAGATCAATAATAAGGCTGAGTTATATTTAAATATAAATAAAATTTATATTTATATTAACAAATATATAAATTTTGCAAATGAAGAAATAACTGAAACAGATCGTCTCATTATTTATAAAGTCTTAAAATCGATATCTAAATTCCTTAAAAGAACCTCAGAAGATCAATATTTATCACAAGTTTTTCCTGAATTCAGAATTATAAATATTTTATACCATTTAAGACTTAACGATCACCACATATCAGGACGAAAATTTCACTCAGGTATTTTTATAAAAAAATTTTTAAAGCAAAAATTGAAAGATTTTAAAGAGAAATATCAATCTTTTGAAAAAATCGATAATCTGGATGATGATTATTTGAAAGAAATTTTAGAAATTAGAACTTTTTATATTTTCAATTTCTTCAAATTTATAAATATTAAGAAACCTTATTTAATGGCCTATATTTTATTAAGCATTAAATCATACCTTCTTCAGAGTCAAAAAAATAATTACAATGAAAAAGATGAGATTGAAAAGATTTTTAGCTTGCATGTATTGAATTTAAATGAAATTTTGAATAAACAAGTCTCTATACACATACAATCTTTTTATGACGAAACTTAAAATTAGGCGTGAAAATTGGTTATTGATGAATAATATTTCGTAATTTTTTTAAACAAAATTGTGAATTTTGACAAATTGCAATTTTACACGATTAACCATCGTGGTGCTTAATTAAAAAATAAATATATTAAAAAATGAACCGATATAATAAGCATGTTTAGTTTTACTTCTGACTTATAATTTACTTATTTTTATTTTATTAATTTTGGATTTTTATTTGTATGTTTTATTTATTTAAATTGTATATATAAAAAAAATCATGCAGAGGCCTCTAATAACTTGTATTCAGCTGAGTCATTGATGAACCGTTAATCGCGTTTGCGGTTTAGAATCTTAGAAATGATGTCTAATCCAAACACCAGAAACCAAAGGTCTAAAGGATATGATAGGGGATAACTCTCCGGGTTGGTAATTTTGATTTTTATCAGCAAGTAATATAATATGTTGTGTACCAAATAATGCCCCATGCAAATAATGCACCCCTGTAAATAATGCACTCCTGCAAATAATGCACCCCTGCAAATAATGTGCTCTAGTAAATTAAATAAAAAATTCAAAAAAAAACAATTTTTTAATGAAACATTTATTCCTGTGTTGCGCTAAATAATACCCCCTTTTATTTTTATGCGAAAATTCAACTTTTTTGTCTTCTTTCGTAAGTGTTAAGAACCACAAGTAGCTTCCGGATTAACAAATTTAATATTTTAAAAAAAATAAATAAATTATAAAACCATTTTTTGGTTCCCGTATAACTTGATCCCCTCCCCCAAAAAAAAATAAAATAACCCTTATGGTCGTGACAAAAAAAAATCATTAATTGGAGTTGGAGTATTAATATCACACATATTTAGGGGTGTCCATTTTTTTTAAATACCCTTGTTCCACATAAAATAAAATTTAAAAAATAAAAAAAATAATAAAAAAAATAAATTAGTTTTATTTGGTCATGAAAATCAGCTTCCTAAGCAAGTCAGTTTTCTCATTTCTTAATAAAGAGTATAAGTTTAAAAATTTTTGAATATGCCTTTCATCTCTATATTTTTTAGAGATGAAACATTTTATATCTGCCCAAAATCCTTTAATAGTATTAGTATGTACACCCGTAATTGAGCCCACAAACTTTAGGCAATGGTTCACCATCCTATGAACATTTTTATTTTCAAATTCAAGATATGCCCTCTAATTATCCGTATTTATGATGCTCCTCTCTCTAACATGTCTTAAAATCAAAGGCAACAATATATTTGATTTTCTATTGCATACTTTATATAAAATTTTCTTATTTAATCCTCGCTATAACATACCTAAAACCCATGCGCCTTTAATTAATCGTCCCGCATTATATTTTCTTTTTCCGAATTTAGATTCATCGATTTCAATTACACTATTATCGCGCCTATTATAATATTATGTCCTGCGCGCAGCGCGTGACATATGCCAACCGCGAGATAATTAATATTTTTTTATATTTATATTATATATTTATATTTTATGTTTTTTTAATTTTGCAATAATTCTCATAATTTTTTTTCATCAATGAAACTCAAACCCAAATAGTCCAAGCTGATACAAATGTTGTCAACCTCTCGGCTAAATAACCTAATAACTTTAAAACACATCATATTTAATTAATAAATACATTGAAAATAAAATTTTAGAAAACCGTAGATTAATAGTAATTGTTTATTATTAATGGATAGAAAAATAAATTTTTATTAATATAAAATAGGTTAATGTTGTGTATAAGATTATTATAAATGAAGGATTCTCGAAATAATCATAAGTTTAAATGGATAAATTTTAATTAAAACTAAAAAGAAATCAATTA
>SDVU01000431.1:0-13471 GCA_016256075.1 Dictyocoela muelleri | reverse complement strand
AAGGTGTCATAATTTGATGTGAGGTTATTAATAAATTTTCATTATCAAAATTTAATTTTTTAAAAAATCAATTTTATTTAAAGGAGACGTAATTTGCAGTGTGCCATAATTTGTTGTAACACATATTTATGTGTATAAATAAACTTAAATTTAGAAATTAAGGCGTCATCTAGTGTTTTAATAGACGACTTCTCTCAACCTGAAATCTCTATGGGTGAAATCGCTATCGCCTGGAATCTCTATGGATGGAATCGCTATCCTCTTTGACAATTACTGTTTTAAAAAATTGTTTTCCTCTACAAATTGTGTGCTCATATTTTAAATTTGATTAAAAATGAGTTTGAAAAAATTTAGACTTTAATAATAAAATTTTATTAAGAGACACACTGTAAATTGTGTTCTACTATTATAATTTAATTTTTTACAACAAATTATGACCCCCAGCAAATTATGACCCGATTAAATTAAATGTTTTTTTTTTAAAAAATTAAATTTTGATAATAAAAATTTATTAATAACCTCACAATAAATTATGACCCCTTTAATTTGATATAAAAAAATCAATTATTGATAACAAATTTTATTAATAAAATGATCAGAAAAAAATCAGCAAATTATCCCCGTTTTAATTTTTATTAAATTAATTTAGTATTATTAAAATAATTTATAAAATAATTTAGTTCTTAAACGGGTTAGTCTATCCTAGAAGTCATATCTAGAAGAAAAACGACAATATAAAAATAAAAACGAAATTTCATGGTATTTAATATTCCGGGATTAGTTTTTTATATACTTGTATTTTTTTAATACAAATTAGGAAATTGTCATTAAAATTTTTTAATTTGTAAATAAAGATGTAATTATATACAAAATTATCCTGGAATATAAAATACGATAAAAATTTCATCTTGTTTCTATTTTGTCGTTTTTCTTCTAGATATGGTTTCTATAATAGACTAACCCGGGTCTTACAGTATACTTTGTTTTTACAAAAAATCAAATAATTTTGATATGTATAGTTATTTAAATAATATTTTTATATTTTTTTTTGTAAAAACAAAGTATACTGTAAGACTCGTGTTAGTCTATCCTAGACGTCATATCTAGAAGAAAAACGACAATATAGAAACATATACGGAATTTTATTATATTTAATATTCCGAATTATTTTTTATATACTTGTATTTTTATTTACAAATTATGAAATTTTAATGTAATTTCATAATTTGTAAATAAAAATACAAGTATATAAAAAACTGGTTCTTCCTTTCCTTAGATACCCCCAACATCTGAAAAAAATATCGCAAACTACGGAATATAGGATTAACAAGATATAATAAAATTTTCTTTATATAGCCTTATATACATATTGTAAATATCAGTTTTTAATATAAGCCTATATTTCCAAGTTTAGTAAATTTCTGGGAAAACCTGAAATTTACTAAACTTAGAAATATAGGCTTATATTAAAAACTGATATTTACAATATGTATATAAGACTATATAAAGAAAATTTTATTTTATCTTGCCAATCCTATATTCCGTAGTTTTTGATATTTTTTTTCGGATGTTGGGGGTATCTAAGAAAAGGAAGAACTAGTTTTTTTAAAAAACAACCTTTTTATACAGTTTTTAAGTGGAACACGCTTTGCAGCAAGCTGCATACTTGAAAATTTTAAATTGAAAATTTAAAAATTGTTTTTTTTTATATTTTTTAATATTAAATTTAAATTAAAAAAGTGGAACACAAATTGCACTGAGGCTCTTAATAAAATTTTATTATTAAAAATCATTTTTTTTTCAAACCTCTTATAATCAAATTAAGAAATGAGCACACAATTTGCAAAAGCACACTTTGTTGTAACAATTACCAATTTTACCCTCCAACCTCGATTTTGAACTTCCTTGACTGTAGACACCTTATTCCAATCTAAAAAACCCACTTTGAGTCCATTTTGTATATACTAAATTATCACCAATAAAAATCGAATCATTTTTTAACCTCGATTTTTGATACCGATATATATTTTTCAACCAATGGAAAAATTATCAAAACAAGAAATGGCTGATTTTGAAGATGGCGTTTACAATGAGAGATATCTGAGAGAAAAAGCTAGAATTATCGAATTACCAAAAGAAGTGCGTCCAGAATAAAAAAAAACTCAAATATTCTGTATAAAATCTACAAAACAATTTCTTTTAAAACAAAGAAAAAAAGATCAAAAAAACATTCAGTTTTTTCAAAGGTTAGAGACTCACCATTCAGATTTGTAAGTCTTAATTGGTAAGAGTATAATGTATGTTTCTTATCTCAAATAAGCTTAAAATCGCGAGATAAATAAATAATATATATATTTAAAATCAAGAGATATAATGGAGATTATAAAATTTGGTGAAAAGCCTTAAATTAGGTAAGCACCTATATATCTATAGATTAAATTATTAATTTATCACGCGATTTTAATCTTATTTTAAATAATAAACATTCACTATGCTCTTACCAATTAAGATTTACAAATCTGAATGGGGTCTCTAACCGTTCAAGAACCAAACCTTCGCATTCAAATATTCGAGTTTTTTTACGTTCGAAAACAGACTATCTTCAATTTAATGGTTAATTATCAACTTGTTTGCGGAAAAGGGTCTACCACGACTTGGATAACCTTTAAAATATAAAAAAACTAAATATGACATTAATAAAGTATAATAAAATCTGTAAAAATACAAGACGACTCAAATATGTAAAAATTTCTTTATTATATCTTAAATTTTGATAATAAACTCATTTTAGTATATTTGAGTTCATATCGTGATTTTATGCATGTTTTATTATGCTTTATTAATGCCATATTTGATTTTTGTTATTTTTATTTCTAATAGGTAATCAATTCGATTCTCAACGTTTTATTTGTTAAAAAAATATTTTTTTCGATAAGATTTTAATATTAAACTTAATAAACAAAAAAAAAACAATAATATACAGACATTATAAAAAAATTAAAGGCATTTAAAAATAATAAAAATGACTAAAATAAATTAAAATTAATTTTTACTTAAAATTATTGCTAAAAAATCTGCAAATTCGATATATTTATAGTTTATGAAGAACATGAATACATTCAAATGGTCCGGAAATATATCAATGTTTATATCATGACTATAATGCTTATTTTTTTACATTCATCCTTAAGTTCACATTTTTCTGTGTGGAATTTTGTTTATGATCTGTCTAAAATTTACTATAATTTACTCGGTCTTAAAAAATTATTTATGACGTTATAATCAAAGAGTTAATCATATACAATGTATACCCTGTTTTTGTTTCTCTTTGTATAATAGGCAATAGTGTAGATATATTCCGGTCTTTAACTACTTCCACATAACAATAAACACTTTTGTTTTTCATTTACTAAAAATATAAATCGGAATTCTATATTTTTCACCCGTAATTTTTTTCCCAAATGTTTCATCAATCCGTATTTCTTTAAAAATTACATTTAACCCTTAAAGAATTATTTTATAAAATTCATTTTTTTTGTCATTTGATATTTATAATAAAAAATTAATTAAAGGAAATTTTACAAATACAATATAAAAAAATTTCAAAAAAAATAAAAGTATTAATTTAAAAAATTTAATTAAAAAATAAAAAAATTTAAAAAATATGATTTAAAAATCTCAGAATATGAATAAACAATGAAAACAAATTGGTTTAAAAAATAAAATTTTTAAAAAAATAATACGAAAATAAATATTGCATGATGAAAATAAATATACAGTCAAGGTCGATTTTTTTAATCATTTTTGGAAATTTTGACTAAAAAAACCGACTGATTAAAAAAATCGACAATTAATTAAAAATAAGTATAATTAATTTAATAAGGTTTAAATTATAAAAATCTAACGGCTGATTCGCGTTTCGCCCCAAAAAAATCAATTTTTTTAATACATTATTTTAAAAGAATGTTTCAATAGGCTAGAAAAAAAATTAAAAATAAATAAAAAAATAAATTTGTCAAATAAAACATTTATAAATATATAAATTTAATCAGTTGTTTATTACTTTAATTATGGAAAAATATGCTTTAATTAATCTACACCTGAAATTTGGCATTTTTATCGACAATTTTCGCTAATTCGCTGAGATTTCTTGAATTATTTACTTGAGTTTTATCTTGTATAGTTTCCTTTGTTGTTTTAAGGACATTTACATCGTTCTTTTCTACATCTACAAACGATAAAATATTCGTTATAATCTATATGAAAAATTTTATAATATTATTCTTGATGTAAAATAATATCTGCACTTTTTTGATGCAATTTTTATTTGTAATTAATGGTTTTATATTAGCATAAATGAATTTTAAGATTGATTTTTTTGGGACGAAACGCGAATAGACGATATGAAAATACAAAGTATAAAAAAAATATAAAAAATATAAAAAATGTTTCAGGAAAATGAATCAGCATAAATATTTAGACATTTAACGTTTTTTATTTTTTATACACAATTTTTCTCTGGTCCACATTCCGGATCTAAATTTAAACACCTATATTAAAATTAAAAACAAAAAAATATATTGAAAAAAATAAAAACATACATTACAAAAATATAAAAGAAATACATATATAAATCAACAAATTGGTTCAATGCAAAATAATATCCAAAATTTATTGCTTTCAATATGTTTATAATTTTTGAAAAACATAAATATATTTAAATGATAGTTTAATTTTTCAATTTTTAGACCATAACTTTACTGTCTTATTTTTTTAATAATAACCAAATATTTTCATTAGTCTGTGTATCCTTTGGTTTATGGATTAACTAAATTTTATTAATGAGATAAAGAATCTCTAAAATATTTACAAATAGATTTATATGCAGACCATTTATCAGATACAAAATAACTTCAGCTTTTAATATATGTTCAGATAATAAAGATTTGTTTTTACAATTTTGATTGCCTACTATCTGTAGATAACAATATTACGTCTTTTTGAACTGACATCTATCAAGACATTCTTTCCTATTCTTCATACTCCATATTTTTTCCTGCTCGGTAAAGTTTTTGGATCAGTGTTCAAATTCTCCCGAAGGGAGGAATTTGAACACTGATATAAAAAATATTATTTTGAGGGGTATGGATTTAAATACAGGAGATGAATATTTCAGAGTCATTTATCAATATTATATAGAACAATTTATTAATTTTCTACTCCAAGAAAGATTTAATTATTCGGAAATGAGATGTCTATGTTGCAACGAATATATGAAACTAGTAAAATATAATAGAAATATTGATTTAAAAGCATGGTGATGTTATAACGTTGATTGTCAAAAGTATAAATATTATAGATCAATACGATTTGGTTCATTCTTTGATGGTTTCGATATTGAAATGACAATGATACTGAAAATAATTATAAAAAGACTATGTAAGGAGATTATGTTCACTATAATCGAAATAGATATTTAGAAATCGATACAAAATGACTATTCGTCGCGTTATTAAAAAATTTTATTCGCTTATACCAGAATTGAATATGGAAAATTATAAATTTGGTGGTCCGAGGTTTATTATTCAGATTTATGAAACAATGCTGAATTACAGATGTAAAAGTCATAGGGTCTGATCATCGAGAAACCGAACTGATGCCCTATGCATAGTTGAGTGTAGATAGGGAATTAATCGTGCCTACGCCTGTTTTATTTCCAATAATAAATGACGACTATTATGCTAATAATTATGAATACTGTAATACCGGGATCAATTATCTGGACTGAAGAACCGTTCATATTCACGACTTAATGAATATTTTACACATGGAACTGTGTTACATAAATATGAAATTGTAAATTCACTTACAGGAGTTAATACACAAGCTGTTGAATCCTTCAATAATTATCTCAAATATGAAATAAAAAAGCAAAAAGGCGTCGCGACCAACAAGAGAAAAGATTTTTTAAGAATAATATTGTTTTTTTTATAATAATAACAATTATTTGATTAACAGGGGTTTTAATTTAATAAAAATAAATTAATTACGATATATTTGATATTTTATCTTTATAATTTATATAAAATTTAGACTTAAATATATATCTGTGATGAGAATTTAAGCACTTATGCCAATGTGGGGAGAATTTGAAGACTAATCTAATTTTTCTATCCGAACTTCTTTTATAACTCCATAACATTCGCCATTTTTAAAAACGAATTTGCTAATTTATTCTCTAAATAACGAACCAATTTTACATACATATCTTCGCCGATCTTACAATTGTTCATGATATATTCAAATATAAAGAGTACGCGGTTTAAAAAAATTAAAAGAAAACCTTAAGAATATAACAGGATCGATCTTCGTATTTTCAAGAGCACAATCAGAGAGTAGATTTTTTAAACTAATACATTTTCCATATTTCCAAGCATATTTGAAACAATGCTTTGAACTTTGCTTAATAAGCATGATATTTCTGCACTTATTACATTTTTTTTTTATTTTGGGAAAAGTTATCCGTACATTCGCCCATTTGAGGTGAATCTAAGAAATTTATTTTTTCACCCCCCCCCCCCGAAAAAACAAAAAAAAGAGATTTAATATTTTCAAAATAAATGATAAAATTCAAATTCTACTATATTAATTTAAATTTATAATCTAATTAGGTTAAATTAAAAAAAAATAAAAACACTTTTAAATTAATATCTATTTTTAAAATTTTAATTTAAGAATCCTGATATTATTTTTAGATAATTAAATCATAATATTTTTTTTCTCAATGAAATAGATTTTATCTTTATTTTTATTATCAGATTAATTATCTGAATTTTCAGTGTATAAAGATTTGCTTATGATCTTTTCAACACGTGCATGCTGTTTTTTCAATTCATACTCTAATATATATATACTTGGATGAGAAACTATATAGCTAGAATTTAAAGAAGGAAGCCAACCTTCTAAATTATTAGGTAGTTTTTGGCACACCATTAAATATTCGCTCATGTATTGACTATAAACTAACAGAAAAAATATTTTTATGATCTTATTATTTTTCTCATTTTTACAATAAATACTTTTAAATGATTCACAAACAGTTAATATTTCAGGATATTTGACATTTATTAAAAAAAATTTATTCAATAACACAACTTTTTTCAAATTATTGTATAGGGATACATGATAAAGCAATTATCATTCTGGATTCTTCTCTAAAAAATACATTTCTTCGATATTCTGCAGTAAATTCCATTTTCTGAATATATCTAAACAATATTTGAATAAAATAAAACAAAATCTTTGTATTTTTGTGTTAGGGAAAATATCATTAATCGCATAAAATAAAGACATTTCTAAATCAATAATTATATATTTAAAATGTTATCTTAATTTAATAAAAATAAATTTAAATCCTTTTAAATATCCATTTTTTGATTTATTTTTCATTAAAAAAATAAACTATAGCAACAATTTTCAAATTAATTCTTTTTATAATTGTGTATAATTGTGTATAATTGCGTAAAATTCTATCCTCATGATTACAATATCACATCACACTACCATTCATTAGTATAATTTAATTAAATTGAACGATTTTATGTAGCAAATATTAAAACACTATCAAAATCTGTCTCCCCAGAAAAATGTAGCAAAAATAGTTCTAAAGAAAAAGTAAATTTAATATATTTTGAGATTCTACTAGAAATTGCTTTTATATTATTTTTATTACTTTGTCTAGTTATTCTATCAACAATTGTATTATTTTGAGGTAAATGTTTAGCAAGGATATTGGTTGTAAAGAAACGACATGATTTATTATATCACGTGCCTTTTCAGATGTTAATTATGCACTTTTATCGGCTTTAAATAATAAATACATTTTTTTATTTTTATCAAAATCTTTGTCATGGTTATGGTGCTTATAATTTAAAATATCTAGATTTTCTTATTGCACTTGGGAATTTTCAATTTGGGCATTTTCGATTTGGTAATCGCCGTTTTATAATCATAATTTTCTCATTTCTGATATTGTACGCGTATTCACGGTATAATATAATTTCTTTGTTTCTTTTTTGACATTATTATGTGAATTTTTGAGTATTCCAGAAGAGAATAAAAAAATTTTTTGGGTGAAAAAAATCAAATCAGTAAATTCGGCCATTTGGGGTGAATTTACGGAAACACATATTTGAAATTATACTTTTAACTTTGCTTAATAAGCATAATATTTTTATGACATATTTTTCTTTGGGAAATATCTCCTAATGCTTGAAATAATTCAATGACATTTTTCTTTTTGTGGTAAATATAAATGAAAAATTCAAAAGAGGCCATATAATTCAATCGATTAAACACGGCGTAAAATTTAATTTTTTTTATATAGGTGTTTATACAGTGATCCGGTGAGTATCAAAAAATTATACTTTATTGTTACATATTTGGTATTTTCTATTTTTTCGAATTAATGATAAGTAAATTAGAGAAAAAAATATATAACATGATTTTTATGAATATTCTTGTCTAAAATAAGATAAAACGTTTTTTTATAAAAATAAATGCGTCACAAGGTTTCCAAACTCGCCACGAGCGGATTTAGAGAACTCGTCTTCGGAGAATTTTCGTGATTTCCGTATTTATGGTACATATACATTTTCATTTTGTTTTTTATCGTACCTCGTTAATTTTAATTTTGTTTGGTACCATTTAATTTTTTAATTATATTTTTTATGGTACCCTTTCATTTTTCATTTTGTCTTTTTCCGGCACTATATGGTACCATAGACCATTTAAATCGTGTTTTTTTATGGTGACATATTTTTTTATTTTGTTTTTTATATTACTATAAGGTAACATAACCCCTTTTCATTTTCTTTTTATTGTACCATAGACAATTTTCATTTTTTTCATGTAACATGTCCAAGTTATTTAATTTTAATAGTGCCTTGACTATTTTCATTTTGTTTTTTTGTACCATAATTTCATATAAGTCGATATTTCGCTTACAATTAAATAACTAAATGAAAATTCTGTTGTTAAAAAAACACTATTTGTTTAAGTTAAAATATTTTATAACATGGATTTTTATTTAAGAATATATAAATTAAAAAAAACAATTATAGTGCCCTTTTTATCTTTTCCGTCCAAATTTTTCTAAAAAATTACGCCTGGAAATGATCTAAGACCCGATAAGTTCAATTATCTTAAAGTAATATTAGTAGAAAGTCAATAGTTCTTTCATAAATATCAAGACAAAATGCAAACGATTTTAAGCAACCATAAGCTTGATTCTCATTTTATGTCCACGTATCTGATTTCTATCATCACTGTATAATGATTCTAGTTTTTTTAAATGAATATTCCCCTAGGGTTGTTGCACGATAGTAGAATTATAATTTCGAAATTTATAATATGTTTGGCCATTTAAAAATCGTCTATTCACTGTAAAAATAAAACTCACATACAAGAACATTTTATATTTTTACTAACAATCCGGATTTTTTCATTATTTTAGGAGGGGATAATTTTTTTTCTAGAATTGAAAAATCTTGGAATTATGAACTCACGTTATGCTTAATACTATATAATGGTAAGACTGTTTGTATGAGTCGTCAAAAAATGTAGACCAAGCTAAAATTGAAAATGCATGATATTATAATTCTATTCATAAAGACTTTGATCAAGAATATAATAAAAATTAAATTAAAAATAGTGAAAGCTTGTCTAAAATATAGGCTTCTTTATTACCACAGCAATAATGTGTTTGAAGTTCAGTGCCACAAACACCAAAGATTTGCTTTCCGTCATTTAAGATCTTTTATTTTTACTTGAAGAAAATTAAACCATTCTTGGAGGGTGAAATTATCATAGAGGTAAAATTACTAGATTCGAAAACTATTGCCGGGCTTATGAGGGTTGTTCCCGGAAAAAAACAGATAATTGTAGAGTGATAAAGATAATTGGTTTTTATTTAAAGTTCGCGGAGACGAGGTGCGGTATCAATGAGATCCAAATTTCATGTAGAAGTACCAATTTCATTAAATTTAAGTCTTAATCATTAATTTTTGTCTTTTTTCACCAGTCTTGATTTTTATTTATTTTTTAGTTATTTTTGATCAAAATTGATCAAACAGTCCTTTTAACCGCCTGTCAGTAAGTCGATACACGACACTTCCGACTTCTTACCAAGAAAGGTGTTATATTTTTTATGGTTTGTTTTGAAATTTTATGCTTCTCATCGATAGTTACTACGTTCCTGTCAGTACATATTTTGAGGATTTTAAAAGAACCAGAAAAAATATCATTTATCTTATCAGGATTATTTAACTTTTCGAAGATCATATCATCATCATTATAAGAATGTACTTTTCTTTTCTCATTTATTCTCGAAATGTTATCATAATTATCTTTATTTTCCTTGGTTTATTTATCCGGCATTGCAAGCTTTCTTTCGAGAGGATCGAGTGTTGAAGATTTAAAGATAAATTCATATGGTGATGAGCCTATTGTTCGATGATATGCCAGGTTTAATCTGGTTTGGATTAATCTTTTAAGGTTTGGGATTGGTGTACCTTTATATATTCTGCAAACATGGCGATTGTTTTATTGAGACTTTCCGACACAGAGTTTCCTGTAGGATTATACGGGCTTTGTAAAAGTATGAATTATATTTTTTGATTTTAATAATTCTTTAAATTGCGAGATAATATATTTTCGACCCTAATCTGATAAAAGTCTTTTGAAAATCCTCAATCTTTCGAATAAACTCTTTTTAATACTTTTTACTATAGAGTTACCCGAAATGTCGAATAATATTTCTACTGAGTAAAACGAGAATAAAGGACAGTAAATGACACTATATAGAATTTTTCATGGCCATATGTGTTTTTAAAATGTTTACACTTGAAAGACCGAATATTTCTCTTGAAACCGTTTCAAAGAAGAAACTTCGCATGTAACTTTCCGTTTATCTCGCCATATTTAAATGTTCGGTCTTTACAAGTGCAACATTTTAGACAGTTAAATGTGGTTTCGCATATCAATTTTCATTTTCGGAATGTAGTAAAATCTTTTTAATAATTATATAGCTTTGTTGCACAAGGATGAACAAGTTTCAAATGAAATTCATTTAAAAACGCTATTGATATCTCCTTTGGAATAAATACTCTTATACTTCTGTCCACTAATAATCCACTATCATGTTTAAAATTTTTTCCTTTATTTAGATAGACTTTTGTCGAGTTTTGATTTCTCTGAATATCCTTTAACGTTTCGATAGAAATTTAGGTCAGTTTATTTGAATTATTAAAGTAATACAATCAAAAAACGTATCGGCTGCATTATTTTGGTTGCCTTGCAAGTATTGAATTTCAATGAAAATTCTTCAAGCAAGATTTTATAATTTCTATTTTTTTGTCCACTCGCCTCATGAATCTGATCCCGGTTATCAGTTTTAAAAATAATATTACTATTAAAAATTGAATTATTGAAATGCAGTACTGACTTGATTATTGAAAGTGTTTCTTTTTCAACAACACTGTAATTTTCTTCGTTCTCGTTAAATTTGTAGCTAAATATTCCCAGAATATTTTCTTCTTGTTTTAGTATTCCACCCATTCATCTATCTGATGCGTCGGTTTATAATACGAAATGTTTTGATAAGTCTAGGAAGTGTAGCGGAAGTTGGTTTTTAATTTCTTGATATATTGTTTTTAATATGTCGGTGTCAAAATTTCTCGACTTAAATCCTTTATTTTCTTTTAGTTTGTCTGTAAGGCATATGATTTTGCTACTTAAATTCGTGATATATGGTCTGTACCAATTGAGCACGCCCAGTAGTCGCTGCAGTTTTCTTTTTGTATTTGGAATAAATTTTTCAAATGGTAATAGTCTTGATACATCCACCCTTGTTCCTTGTTTATCAATTATATGTCCGAGGTTATAGACTTTGTCATGAAAAATCGTGTTTTTTCAAATTTAATAGTTATATTATTAGTTTTGAGAATATTTAAGATTTCCAGTAGGAGTTTTTCGTGAGTTAAAGAATTCGGGGAGAGAATTAAAATATCTTCAATGTAAATTTTAACAATTTCATAATGTCCAACTAATCCATTAATTGCTTTTTGAAATGTTATATGGGCATTTTTCAGGCCGAAAGAAATCCTAAGAAATTCGTAATGTTCTCCAAAAATCGAAAAACTGGTATATTTTTTGCTTCCAGGATCTATATTATTTTGATAATACCCCATGGAAAGGTCTAGTTGAGAAAAGATACTAGAGCCATTCAGATCGGATAACAAGTCCATTGGGTCAGGAAAAGAGGTAGGTGTGCGATAGGGTGTTTTTGTTTACTCTCCTGTAGTCTATAGCTAATCTGACGTTTCCGTTTGGTTTATATATAGGTAACTCGGGCGAATTGAATGGAAGTCACCTTTTTGTATAATTTTTTCCTTAAGAAGTATTTTTATCTTATCTTTTGTTCGTTTTCGAATATTTAACAAAATTTTATAAGGACAGAGAGCAATAATTTCGTTAGATTTATAATTAATTTTATGTGTATAATTTTATCATCGATCCGACTTTTGGGTTAGTTCTTTGATATTCAGTTATTGCCTTTGAAACCTCAGAATTTTTTTTACTGACTTTACTGTCATTATGTTTGTTTTAGTTATAAAAATTTCATCAGCTTCGTTTTTGTTAGAGGTAACAAGTTCATATTCCTTGTTATCCAATCTGATTGATGAATCACCAAGATTTATAATGGCGTTATTATTTCTAATAAAATAAACTCCTAAGATAAGATCTGTTGTAAGTTTATAAAGAAGTCTTGCGTTACCTTGTATTGATTACATTGGTCGCTTTGAAGATGAATATCGAAGTTAATTTCTAAATTTGTTAACATCTCATTCCCGTTGACTGTTACATAGGTTCTTTCCCTACTTCTTTTTTTCCATTCCAATTCATCTACCATTTAGAAATTTATGTAAGAGTACGCTGATCCCGTATCTAGTATTAAGTTTATTTATTTATCATTAATAATTCCTTTAGTTTCCAGGGCAGTAATCTGTGGGCATTAGTTCTTTTATCGCGTATGATTTCGTATTTTTTGTATCAGAATTGTTATGGTTTTTGTTTTTTATAACACTTCTTTATTTTGCTCGACATTCTGCAGTATTATGAGTGTTTACATTATGAAACTGGCAATATTTATTTTTATCATTTCCAATGGGTTTTTTATCCAAATGTTGGTTTATGTTTTCCTTTTTTCCCGGACTCAGTTTTCTTAGATCTACGATTAAAATTTACGGTTTTCATCTGTTAAATCAGTGGTTCTCAAACTTTTTGATGTGTGGACCCCTTTTTCATATTTAAAATTTTCTGGGGACCCCTTAATGTTAAAAAATACAGGAATTCTTTAAACAAATCAGATAAACCCATGATAGATTAAAAATCCAAATAATATTTTTATAGT
>SDVU01000430.1:0-13474 GCA_016256075.1 Dictyocoela muelleri | reverse complement strand
CATTTCCTGTTGGATTGTATGGTGCAGTTCTTACGTGATTTATTTATTTACTTGTTAGAAACTCTTCAAATTTTTTTGAAACATACTGTCTACTCAAATTAGTTAAAAGCTTTTTGTGTTTTAAATATTTTTCTAGCCTTTTTTCAAATCTCTTTATTAATGAATTAGAACGTATTTTTTTAAGAATGAAAACTCTTGTAAACCGACTGCAAATATATGTAATTGTGAGAATGTAAAAATATTCTTGGTTGAAACTTGTTTTAAAATGAGATGTCTTTATCGGGCCAAAAATATCTGAACTGATAAATTCGAACGGATTTTCTGAATAAAGATATCATGCAAATCAGCCTAATTTTTTATTTGTTTCTTTATTTAGTTGACATTGTAAACAATTTGCTGTAATTCTTTCTATTGTTCTTAATAAGTTTTTAGCCACTATAAATTTGTTTACAGTTATAAATAGTCTTTTTGATCCATGATGTACCAGATCTTCGTGTAGTTTGAAAATATTTTCAGAACTGTTGTTTTTTGGTATATTATCTCTTTCTTTGTAGTCACCAAAATATTTGTCACATCCTTTATCATTTCCACGGAGTTTATTGTTTTCCGCGTTTTCTTAGATTTTGCTTAAATTTTGGTTAGTCTTAAGATCCCAATATGATTCGTTTTCAACTGCTTTTAGAGTAGATATTCGCGATAATGCGTCGGCTAAAATGTTATCCTTCCCTTCGATTCTTCTTAATTCATAATTCAATTCTTCGAGATGCGATTTTCAACGCTATATTCTTTTAGAATTTTCTGTGTCAAATAAGAGATTCTTATTGTCTGTGAGTATATATATTTTGCTTCAAATTACATAAGGTTAAAAAAACTCTAAGGATTTAAGTATACCCAGCGCTTCTTTTTCCATGGAAATATATTTCTGCTTCGTTGGTGTGAATTTATGACTGTAAAATGAAATTATATTGCCTTTTTGCTTCAGTAAACTACCCATAGCCCTATCTGAAGCATCTGATTCTAGGGTAAAATCATCACTTGTATCTTGATATTTTAATATTTGTGTGTTATTTATGTCATTTAATATATTCTCAACTGCTTTCTGATTTTCCGTATTCCATTCAATTTTTCCTTTTTCACGTAGCATATCAGTTAGAAATAATGTCTTTTTGCTAAAGTTAGGAATAAAAGAATCAAAATAATAAAAAAATCCTGATAGTTTCTGAATAGCCCTTCTTGTTTGGGGAACTTGTAATTTTAATTTACGTAGGGGGATGTATCGGTGCTTATACTTTTTTCAGAAATTGTGTGTCCTAAAAATAAAATCTTTTCCTTATTAAACTCACTTTTTTCAAGGTTAATCTTTATGTTATTATCGTTAATTTAATTCAAAATTGTTTCTAAGTGTTCATCGTGTCGTTCAAAAGAATTAGAATAGATAAATATATCATCAAGATAAACTTTAACAAAATCTACTCCATTAAATATTTTATCCATGATTCTTTGAAAGGTTTTAGGTGAATTCTTTAATCCAAATGGCATACGTTTCCATCTGAACTTTTTATTTTCGATCCAGAAGGCGGTATATTTCTGACTTTCTGGATCCATTTGAACCTGGTAGTATCCTGACTTTATATCTAACTTTGAAAATATCTTTGATCCTTTCTTTTAAACGAATAAATCTATTATGTTTATAAAAATATAACAATCATCTTGAGTTATTTTGTTTATTTTGCGATAATCAAAAACGAGTTTTATATCGCCGTTACGTTTTAATATCGGAAATGATGACGAAGCATACAGTTATTGGCTTAGCTGTATTATTTTATCTTTTTTCTAATCTTTCAACAAGTTCAAAGTTTTTTCTTTGATTCTAAGGGGAATTCCGAAAGGCTTCACCCGTATTATCGTGTCCTCTGTCACATTAATCTAGTGTTTCACGTCAGGAATCAATCCTATACTCTCTATTTCGGATTCGTATGCCTTAATAAAAATTGTACACTGCTCTGAAAGTGGGTATTCCGATTGCCAGTAAATCTTAGTTTTATCGCTCACATTATCGTTTATTGTTTTTTTCTTCTTTTTCATTTAAATTATAGCTATAATCCGCTATTTCTACTTTCATGCTGTTTATATCAATCTTTGCATTGTTTTGTATTAAAAAATTCATTCCTAAAAGGATTTCAGGATTCATTCTTTGTAATATTTCGCCTTTAACGATTGAAATAGTTTGCGCATCGTTTTAGATTTTTAAATCGAAAAATGTTTCCTTATTTGTTGAGACTAATTATATGTTATCAATTGAGCTTTAATCGTTTTTATATTTGAAATTTTAAGGTTATGCCTTTTAACAATGCTGTCATTTACATAGTTGAATGTTGATCCCGGATCTAATATGGCCGTGTATTCAGAATCCTTGATGTTTACCTTAGTTTCATGCATTTTCGGAATTGTGTTACTTGAATTGAGTTATAGGTTTTTTGAGTTTTCAACTTTATTGCTATTTTCAATTCTTTTGCGACTCTTTATTTTTTTGCTCGACATTCAGAGGTTTCGTGATTGCAGTGGCCATGAAATCTGCAATATTTCTGTTCGTGATGTTGTTTTTTTTTTCTTTTTCTAGACTCAACATTTCAAGAGAATCATACGATTCGTTTATATCCAACTACCTTTTAATGTTTCACAGTGTGAAAATCATCTCGTAAATATCAACTATGTTTTGAAAGTTTAACCTTGACATTTCCAATTGCGTTCTTTTAGACAAGCCTGTGTAAAATACCTCATCTGCTTTGATACGTGTTCGGCTTAGGGGATATTCCATTCATACTTTTTATCTTTTACAAATGTTTACTATGTATTCCTTGTATTCTTTTATTCTTTAAAAATCATCTTGTCTTACATTGTATAACATATTTAGGTATTTTACGAAATGACTAGCAGGGTATTTATGAGATAGAATTATATCAATTATGTTATCTACCGTCGCGGCGTCTTGGATTAATCTGTAATACTTAGCATCTATCGAAGACCTCAGTACCTCTACCGCGGTTATGTCCATCATCCTGCTAATTTCACTGTTTGCTTGAATTCGTCACTCCATTTAAATAAGTCTTGTTTCTGGATCTCTTCTAACATTCTAAAACTCTTTCTTATAGAGATTGTTGTGTTTGACTGCGTGTTTGTAAACTAAATTCTCTGTGGGATAAGATTTTTCATCAATTAGATCCTCACTGAAGTCTTTTCTTGTTAAATTAAACTTGACTGACTCCGGAGAGATCCGTCCATAAAATAAAAGTTGATTATAACATTTTGATTGAAAATTTTTTATTGAAATTATGGTTCTTGATTGTCCCGTTGGATGCTTGTCGATTGGTACGGGGTGTCTCTGTCGATGCGTCATGGAGTTATGGCTGTCTGTTCTTTTATAGTTTAATCTGTCTAGAAATCTCCACAGAAAATTTCTAGAAATTGATTTTTCTTGTTTTTATATTTTTTCTGAAGAATTGATTTTTATTTTATTTTCTGTAATGTCATCGGTATTATGACATAATAAATCGATGGTATAAAAAATTACGCGGGATAAGACGGATAAGTGGGATCTGTTATAAAATCCCAATAACTATAATGCTTGAAAAATGTTAAAAACAAAAATAAGGAAACCTTTCATAAGTTTTCAGACTGACATATTAAAAAAAACAACAAAAAAAACAGACAGTCATAAATCATATCAGATTCTGTTTCTTAAATTAAATAGAAATACAAAAGGTAAAATGAAGTGGGGTTTCTAAATTCAGGAGAGTATTATATAAATATAATTGAATTTTAGTGGTTACAATTAAAGGCAGATATAAAAACTCGAAGTGATGTACCAAGCACCAAAATCCAAAATAATGTTTAGTAACATCTGTGGAGAAGAAGCAATTCAGTATACAGATCTCCATAAAATTTTAGAAATGTTTTTTTATAACTTATTGGTCTTATATTCGTAAAAAATGTAATTTGTCTATTTTTATAAGGGTCTTCTCTTACAACTAAAAAGCGATTAGCTTGGCATTAGTATCAATTATATTAAAAGTATTTAAAAATTAAGGTAAAAATTGGTATAAAATTATATATTTAATAAAAATTGGTTTAAAATTTTATATTTAATAAAAATGTTTGGCTAATGCGCTCTTTATTTTGCTAAAATAGAGTGTACTAAAAATTTTTGATTTTACCCTATGACCATGCTACAGAACGAACGTGAATATTACAAAAATATAATAAATGATTTAATTAAATGATTAAAAACAAAAAAAAATGTCCTAAGTGTAATTCGAAAGTCGTGTGGCATTCTCGTAAAGCGATGCAAGTCAAATTCAAATGGAAATCATGTAGGTATGTTTATTCCTTGTTCATAAACACGCCATTTACATCAAACATGGATGATAAGATAAAAAATTGTATATATATAAAAAATGGTTAGAGGCGCAAAAATGTCTGAATTCACAAGATGGACAGAATATGACAGACATAAGGTGTTTAAAGTTTTTAAAAAAAATAGATTTAATTTAATATCAAAATATTATACTAAAATTGAAAACATTGGTGATGAGGGAATAATCGTAGAAGTTGATGAGTCGAAATTTTGAAAAAGAAAATATCATCGCGGGCATCATGTAGAAGTGTTTTGATTGTTAGTGCTGTTGAAAGAAGCTTACAAAGAAAAATAATCTTGAAAAAAATCAGTAATAGATCCAGTGATGAATATTTCAATTTTTTGAAATTAGTGATAAATAAAAAATCAACAATTTATACTAACAAATGGAGAGGATACTCAACTTTAAACCAGTATTTTGCTGAACATAAGACTGCAAATCATTCAATTCAGTTTGTGAATCCTAAAAATGGTGTTCATATTAATACTATTGAAAGATTTAGGACGGCAATTTAAAGTAGCGTCAATTGCTGGCATAGAGTTTACAGATACATAGATATCTATTTGTTGCGTTTTATGCTAAATAGAAATGAGGATTTAAGGTCTTTTGATGTTTTTTTTTGGATTTAATAATAAATTAATTTTTTAAATTTTTTTTACATTGGAACATAGGGGTAAAATCAAAAATTTTAGTACACCTCTATTTTAGCAAAATAAGCGGCGCGAGATCCAAAATGTTTATATTTAAATATATTTAAATAAATATGCTGACATATACATAATTTCAAACACATAGAGTTGTTCTAAACCGTGGTCTTTAGAATATTAGATCTCATTATCAAGTTGTGTGTCACTACTAAACTACCAATGAATAGTTAACTCGATTTTAATTTTACCAATGACACAACTGGATACTAGCAATTATAAGCTATTTTGTGAGTTTTTTAGTTACACTACCTATTTATTCTAAATGTGTGTGTTACCGAACTAATAACAACACATAGGAGTGCATATATTCCTTTATTTTTATATTTACCCGGATTTTAAACTGCTATGCCACACTAAAGAACTGTATATTGCTATTATAATTCCAAAGCCATTGTTCGCTTAAGTCATTCATCGATTTTTTATCATAGTGAGTACAAAAAAAATAAAACATGATATATAAATAAACTTTCAAGAGTTTTAACGACTGAAATGTCCCGACAAGGGTAAAATATTAAAAAACTTTAAATAAACTAACAATTTAAATATAAAAAATCTTTTATATTCATCTTTTTTTAATTAAGTCTCCTTTGCTCATTTATTGATTCTTGAGTTATTCTAAAACATCCTACAGAACAAATAGTTTTTCTCATCGTGAACGTATAACCATCGCCTAATGTTGAGAAATTAAATCGGTAAAAAGGTTCTGAAATAAAGAACTTAAAACAGACATCACACATATTTTTGTCAATAATCTCATTTCCTAAATTAATAATCCTATTTATGGCTATTATATTCAATGAATTCAATTTTTGTGGAACTATATCATTTTTAACCTTATATGGATTGTAATTAAATCTAGTTGTTGTTCCTTCTCCAAAAATCTTAAAAAATTTCATTGGAAGATATTCAATTTCATTCTCACAAACATCAATCATTGAAACATTTGAAACGACATCATGGAGGTCAAGATTGATTTCTTTTATTTTATTTGTTCTTAGATTTAGATATTTCAAGGAATTTAAATAAACAACCTCCAAAGGAAATTCACAAATCTCATTTTCACTAAGATCCAGTTTTTCGATGTTTTTTAAATTCTTCAGACAAACTCGTTTTAATTTATTTTTATAAACTGGAAGAATTCTTAGGTTAATCAATTTTGAAATATCGGGAAGTTCTTCTAATTGATTTGATCCCAATCCCAATTCTTCCAAATTAACCAATTCTCCGAATTTTTTTGGCAATGATTTTAAACAATTGTTGCTTAAGTTCAGCCAAATTAAATTTTTCAATTCACAAAATTCATCAGGCAATGCAGAAATAAAATTATTGCTCAAATCTATTTTGATCAAATTAATTAAATTTGAAATTGAAGGCGAAACAATTCGAATTCGATTGCTAAAGAATCCAAATTTTCTCAAAGTTTTCATTCTTAAAACACATTGAGGTATTTCAGTAAATTCATTCTCACTTAAACCTAACCCTGTAATTGGTAGTCTATATAAACTCAATGGGAGTTCTTTGAGTCTATTCCTGGTAAGATCCATCCAACTCAATTCTTCAAGTCCTGCAAGTGCTGAGCTGACTTTTTCAAGTCTATTATTATTTATAGCAAGTCTATTTAAATTACGGAGCATTCCTATTGCTTCGGGAATTACTCTGATTTTGTTAGATGTTAGTATTAACCAAGTCAGGTGTTCATTGAAAGCTTCATCTGGTATGTAATATAACCCTTTCTCGGAAAGATCGAGTTTGTCTAAAATTGGTGATTGCTTCATGTTTATTTTTCATGCGATATTTTTTTTATTTGTAATTTTAAAACGATGATGAAGATTTTGAAGTTTAAAATTTTTTTTTAGATTTGTTTTGGGCTGATTTATAATTCATTTTAAATGGGTTACTTTTTTAATTAATTTTTATGTCGAATTTGAGGAAAATTGTCGGAAAATTATTAATCTTTAAAACAATATTACGTGGTCATTTTATTAATAAATTTATATTTCTGTTTTTTTTATTGTTAAATTTAAAGAATTTTATAAATTTTTTTCGGAGATAGTGTATTTTTTAATAAAATATGGTTATGTCGCAACTTTTTCAAGCAAAAAAAAAACAAATTATAAATTATAAAAAAATCGATGCCATAAAATAATAATAAAAATCAGATTTGGGGTCAGATAGTTCGGTGAAACACTCTTGAATGTAAAAGTTAAGTAAAGAGGTTCGCAACCCGAAGTCGTCACTCTTTAATAAATAATGAGGGAATAACAATAAGCAGTCAAAAACTATAGAAATATATCAATAATATACAGTTTTTCCGTATGGTATAGTTGATTAAGACTTGTCTAATATGACAATGAAGCAGAATATGCTCTCCTATGTGTGAAGATGAGTGCGACGGGACATCTCGGTTAAAAGTAGCGAAAAATAAAAATTCATGAAAAGCTATTAATTACCTGTATCCAACCGATTCATTAAAATACCGAAAATTGCGTATACAGCTGGGCTTCTGGGTATCTTAAGAGAGGTGTATCATCAATTCACCACAGCAGTAGGTCTAAAGATCAATGTTGGCGATAACCGCGGGGGCAGCTATGGATCTTCTCAGCATGTAATATATATATCAGATGAAATAAATAATAAAAAAAATCTTTAGATTTAAATAATTTATAAACTAATAATTTAAGCTAAATCTTTTCTTTAGTTTTTATTTCTAAAAGACTTGGTGTGTATTTCAAAAATTCAATTAGCAAACAATCTTTATAATTAAGAATAACATTCATATATTTCTTAGAAAAAATTGAAGTGACATATAGTTTCATTTAGAAAAAATATCACGAGAATTTTTAAACCTTTCATACTCACTATTACTTTGCACTTTTTCAATTAATTAACCAAAAAACGTGTACTCCAAAAATTACAATCCCCAAAATGACAATCCTCAAAATGCCCAATCCCAAAATGACTAAATTCAAATGCCGGAACTGTTCTATTTAAGTAGAGTCCGAAAATAAAATTAAAAGAGCTTAAAATAAAGTATAAGAATAAAGAATATGTATTTTTTTCATGGTGAACTACAAGAGGTATTTTTTTCTAAAAAGAAAAAAAATACCTCTTGTAGTTCACCATGAAAAAATACATATTCTTTATTTTTATACTTTATTTTAAGCTCTTTTAATTTTACCTTTTCGGACTCTACCAAAATAGAAAAGTTCCATTCATTCTATAAGGCATAAGTAAATTTATACAATATTTGTATGTAAAGATATAATATATTGGGGAAATGAATAAATTCGAGATAAAATGAATTAATACAAGAATTTTCAAGAATGATAAAATTAGATTGTTGTGATTAATGAGACAATTTAGGTATTTCACTCTTGATTATAATATTTATTAGGAAATCAACATCAGAGGAGTAAACTGTGTATAATAAAAATAGCGAAGAAGTTGTCTGATTAAAACTATTCTTCTTAGATTTTACAACATTAAGATTCGAAGTATTTTGATAAATTATGAAATTTCTCTCTTATATCTAAATATCCATTTTATTAAAGGTTATACTTACAAAAAGTCATTTCAAATTCATTTAGATAAAAAAAAGAAAACGTGGATATCCGGTATTTATATACAAATTAAGTAGTATGATATATACTATGATTTTTTTTAAAAATAATTTAAATAAATAAGAATAATGGAACAAAAAATCTAAGCACTAATTTTAATCGCATCTTTTAGTCTATTAATAATTCAATTAAAAAAATATATTATTTTCAAAATTTATCCAGATTCTCACCATTTTCTTATCTTGATCAACATTATTTTTGTTCTAAATTCAGGTCTTCTATCAATAATACCCATTCTGGTCTACTTACACATATTATATTTTATATCAGAAATAATCTCAGAAAAGCTAGCATTCGAGTTATGGATAATTGAATTTAAACGGTTATTATAAACCTTCGGCTGCATTTTTTGTTCTGCCTCTAATCGCTCCGAAATGATTCAAAACTTGTCTAATAACTAAAAAATCTCAATTATATTTAAACAAGTATAATAAATATGTCATGGCCGCAGCATGTGACATATGCCAAAAGATTTACTTTATATTTTCTTAAATTTTTATATTTACATAAATTTTTATTACATAAATCTACACACTGGTATTCGAACCCAGGGGAATTCAACTACACTTGGCTTCTCGATATGTTACCCTTCCGATTTCTGACACCCCAGATTTTTTGGACGTTTTTTGAAAACCATTGTTATTCTGTCAGCCTTTTAAGCTTAATACCTCTGGTTTGTGAGATCACCCCGATTTGTGACGTTTTTTTTAAAAATTAATACCCACAAGAATGTCAAAAAACAATGAACGGTTCAAAACAGACAAAATATCTCTAAAAACAAAGGGATATTATAGAGTATAAAAAGTGTTTTAGTAATTAAACATACACTAGAAAAGCAGAAATTTTCTCGGTGAAGTTTGGTAAAAAAAATGATAGGCGCTCAGTAAAAAAAATACATTGACAACGAAGAAGCAATTAAAGAAGCTTACATAAAAAATCCATCTCTGACAAATATTCCAAAGAATATTAAATTTTCTATTTTTGACCGAAAGTTAAAAGAGTGGATTGATATGTTGGAAGAACAAGGAGGGTTTTTAACAGAAAAATTGTCGAAACATAAAGCCATCGAGATTTACAACGAGTTTTAGACTTCAAATATTTGCGATGTCATAAAACAAAAATTTGAGGCATCAAATGGGTTTATTTATAAATTCAAGAAAAGACATGGTATTTCTATGAAACAATGTTCTGGTGAAAGTTTTGTTGTAAACAAGCAAAAATTTGTAAAATTTTCTATCATTGTATCGTGAACATTTTTTAGTCTATAGGAAGGAAAACGTTACAATTGTGATGAGACGGAATTATTCTTTAAGTTTGTGTCAAAAATGAGTCTTGTAAAACAGGAAAGGAAGGGGATCAAAATGTTTAAAGATAGAATTACCGTCATGTTAGCATGCAATATGACAGGTACAGACAAGCTAAAACCAGTCATAATTGGCAAGTCTGAAAAGCCAAGGGCTTTTAAAGGTTTTGATAAAGACTTTTTGTGATAATTTTTACAATGAAACTGCTTGGATGAGAGCTTATGATATCAAATGATAGTTGTACGATTTGAACCGAAATTCTTTTTTTTTAAAAAAATAAGAAGATTCTTCTTTTATTAGATAATTGTCTGTCACATAAAGTTACATGTGAATTTACAAATGTTAAAACAATATTCCTACCCAAAAATAGTACTTACAGATTACAACCACTAGATGCTGGAATTATAAGAAGTTATAAAGCCAAATTCTTTAACCATCAACCTAACCATATTGTAAGCAATGTTTCTCCATCAATTAAATTAGAATCATTATACAAAAATCTTACCATAAGAGATGCTGTAATATTTCGTAAGGATGCGTGGAATGAAGTAACCCTTGAAACAATTATAAATTGCCGGAACAAAGCTTTGCCATCTGACCCCATACCTCAAAACATTGCAAAATGTCTTATACAAGAAGAACTAGAAATAAGCAAATATTCAGAAATAACAAAGAATTTTTCGAAGATGATGCAATAGCAGAAGTGGATCTCTTACTTTTTGATCCAAATGAAGAAATTATTATAAATGAAGAATTGAAAAAGGAAATCGTTTTTTCCACAGATGGTGTTGATAATGTTCCCAGATTTTATGTAAACTGAACTTGAAACATCTATTTCAGACAATTATACCTTAGATATGAGATTATAAGCTGCGAACTGCTATGTTTCATTTATAAGGTTTGTAAGACTTTTTTATCATAGTAACTTGGATAAAGACACTTATGAATCCATTAAATACCTAGAGAAAATTCTTCTGACTAAAAAAAACAATCAAAGTTTAACAACCTCTTTGACTACTTTAATAAATCTAATTAAAAAATATATTTCCTCCCGATTTGTGACATCCCCCCGATTTGTGACATCCCCCCGATTTGTGACGTTTTTTTTTCTAATCCCCTTAAAAGTTCAAAATCAGGCGGGGTCAAATGTATTGCTAAATATCACTTACCACTAGACCACGGTTCATTATTAATTACATTAATAATATTAAAATATTAAGAAAAAATAATAAATTTATTTATCTCCAAGTAGTATATAAATTATTCGGGTATTGTTCGGAAATTTGCCTATTACTAAAGTAGCTACCTTTAAAATGATTTTTTTTTATTTTTTATTTATTTATGGGTTTTCTGAAAATAAAAAAAATAAAAAATAAATTTTATATGATTTTTTATTCATAATTCTAGTTATTTGAGAAATTCTTTTTGCTAATTTTTTGAAAAATTTAAGACAACTATATCAAAAGATTTTACGAATATTTTTAATTATTAAAATTACAGAATATGCCCATCTTAAGTGCTTTAGGAATATGATAAATTTCGTATTTTATAAAAAAATAGCACCTTAAAAAATCTTATTTCCATTGATAAGAGGAGAAGTAATAATTCGTATTTTAAATAAAGAAATATTCGAGATAAAAACAAATATACAATTATTTATATGTATCATCAAATATATAAGAGTTTCTAAAAATAGTCACTTCGTTTCCATTTTTGGGAAACTGTAATATATTTGATCATACACATACATAATTGCATATATGTTTTTATCTCGAATATTCTGTTATTTAAAATACTTTATTACTCCTCCTCTTATCAATGGAAATAAGAAGGGTGTCTGAAAGCCGGGTGAGAACCTAATTAACAGGAATTGATATTTTTGAATTTTAATTTTCGTAACTAATACAAGATTTTTTAGGAATTTTTTAGAAGAACATCAATAAATTCACCGTTCTCATTTTAACAGTTATTAAAATCAGATTGTAAAGTTATTACAATGTAAACAATGCTTCGCATGTCTTAAAATTCCATTATCTTGTAAAAAATCGAATGTTTTCGTATCATTATTAAATCAATTATGATTTCAATCAAAACTTTATATTTTATAATGAATATTTAACAATTTAAAAAAATCAAAAATTTTGCTTTTGTTCGTAAAAAAGTCTACTTTGAAAAAAAAATATAAAATAGGTATTTTTCCGAACATGACCCAATTATCCTGTACCCACAAAATACCCAATCATCAAAATGCAGAAAAACAAAATGCACAATCCTAAAATGCACAATCATCAAAATGACATATCCTCAAAATGACATATCCTCAAAATGACATAACTCAAAATGACACATCCTCAAAATGACATAACTCAAAATGCCATATTTTCTAATTGTTATAAAATTTTGTTGTTTTATAGAGTAAATTCTGGACTGAAAAATTTATATTTAACGAGTAAAAATTAAAAAAGGAAAAAAAATTAAAATCAAAAATATCTAAGAATTTATTCACAGTTTAAAGATATTCAGTGGTCCCTCTTTAGTTCGTAAATTCTTTGACTCGGAATTTGCTCTTTTTACGCCTTTCGGAATTTTTATCAAATTTGTAAATATGAAAAAGTGGTTTTACAGTTACATTTGGTATTTCTTAGAACTGGAATTCGTAATTATTTGAATCGTATTTTGAAAAAATAAGACAAAATTAAAAAAAAATAAAAAATTAAAAAAATTAAAAAAAAATTAAAAAAATTAAAAAAAATTAAAAAATTAAAAAATAAAAAATAAAAAAAATTTAAATAACCCCTAAAAAATTATGATTCCATCACAGAAAAAAATATTGACACATGAACAAAAATTTAAATCATACAATATAAAACAGGGAATCCCAAGATAAAACTAAGGGTGCTTAGTAAACTTTTCTGTGTACCGATATTCTCTCTAAGTGAAATCTTGAGAAACAAAGAGGAAATATTCAAGAAAAGAGAAAAATGCACGAGTAACAACTTCTCTACTCGTGTATTTGATGATAAACTATTTGAATAGTTTGTGGGTCGTAGACAAAGGTTTTGTACTGTTCAGTATACAAATTTAAGGAAATGGCTTTAAAACTGGTTACCTTGTACAATGTCATAAATTTTTAGACATCTAATGGCTGGCTGCAGAAATCAAAAATCTGCCACAATATCAGCAGTATGTGTTTAAAGAGTGAGTCTGGTTAGGTTGATACCGAACATATATTATCATTTAAAGATGTTTATAACGAGAATTTAAAGTTGTTTGAGTCCTAAGACGTCTTAAACTGTGACGAAACCCGTTATTTTACGTGTACTCCATCTAGAACACTTTGTATTAAAGGAAAGGAAAGGAAAGGAAAGGAAAGGAAAGGAAAGGAAAGAAAAAGAAAGAGAGAGAAAGGGAGGGAGAGGGAAAGAACG
>SDVU01000429.1:0-13495 GCA_016256075.1 Dictyocoela muelleri | reverse complement strand
TGTAATTAATAGACGCAAAATAAAATTATTTATTTAATGAGACGATTGACTCTGATGTTTATTACAGAGTGATTTAACTTAGGTTTGAAGTTTGCAAGTTTAGGTTCTAGATACCCGAAAATTTAAATAGCACCTCCCTTGAAAATACAACCCCCCAGAAAATCCAAATAGCTGCCCAGAAAATCCAAATTGCTGCCCAGAAAATCCAAATTGCTGCCCAGAAAATCCAATCTGCTGCCCAGAAAATCCAAATTGCTGCCCAGAAAATCCAAATTGCTGCCCAGAAAATCCAAATTGCTGCCCATAAAATCCAAATTGCCCCATAAAATCCAAATTGCTGCCCATAAAATCCATAATGCCGCCCAGAAAATCCATATTGCTTCACCCTGAGACTCAAATGACCCCCCCTGAAAACTCAAATGACCTCCTTCGGGATGCATATGCACCCCTTGGGAAACACTGCTTTAGACCTTTGGTTCATTGTGTTTCTGTAATAAACAACTAATAAGCCACCTAGCTGTAAATGCATTTTTGTCAATGACTCTTCAGGATACAAGTAGTAAGGTCTTTTCAAGACTTTTTTTATTTTGACTACTTATTTTGCAGAGATGTTTCTCCGCACTCATTCATAATCTACGAGAGCCTCTTCTGCTTCATTGTCATATTAGAACAAATGTTAATCAGCTATAATACTGGAACGGCTGTATATAATAATATTTTCTATAGTTATTGACACCTTAATATTAACCCTAATTTTTATTAATGATACTTTTAGATGTGAAAATTTCTCTATCAGATATTATATATTAAACTTTTAGCTGTAAAAAATTGTCTACCCAATATCATATATGTTACTTTTAACTGTGAAAAAATCGTCTATCAAATATAATACATGATACTTTTAGCTCTAACGTATATCCAATATCATATATGATACATAAATTCATGGATCATTCCCGAAATTCGTTTAGGTTCAACTCGCCTATAGACGATTTGAACCTAAACTCGCCAAAATTAAAAAAGGTTCAACTCGCCAAAATATCTTTATAAAAAATTATTTATAAAGCATTAAAAAATAAGTTTTATCATCCGAAAGCCCAAAGAAACAACAAATTGCAGATTCTCAAACAAGTTATGCCGATCGAATAACAAAGTATTTATTGGTAAAAGCATAAAATATGTTTCTTATTTCCAATAAGATTAAAATGGCGAGATAAATCTATATATAATCAATAATTGTTTCCTGAGATTTATAAGCCCTTGTTAAATTATATACTTCACTAAATTTGATAATTTTCTATAATATCTCTGAATTTTAATTATTGATTATATATAGATTTATCTCACCATTTTAATCTTATTGGAAATAAGAAATATACTCTATGCTCTAACTAATTAAGATTTACAAATCCGAAGAAAGGGGTCTTTAGTTCTTTTGATAACATGCAATTTATTGTTTATTTAGGTTTCGGATGATAAAATCTATTTTTTAATGCTTTATAAATAATTTTTTATAAATATATTTTGGCGAGTTGAACCTTTTTTAATTTTGACAGTTTAGGTTCAACTCGCCTATAGGAGAATTTAAACGAAGCCATAATACATGATACTTTTAGCTGTAACGTATATTCAATATCATATATGATACATAAATTCATGTATCATTCCCGAAATTGACTCGGGGCTATCATCATCCATTTTTAAAAAATTAAAAAATAAAAAAAAACGGGAGACAGCTCTATTTTTGATTCCATACTAATAATATTAAAAGCCTAAATTCCTTGTAAAGTATGAGAATAGAAAGCGCTGTGGGGAAGAAAGTATATCTATGTGTTTTTTCTCAGGGTATTTAGAAGTATATATAGATATATATATATACGATAAGGTGCAGCTTAATAAATTAATGTTGCTTTTAATATGATTTTTCGGAGCTTGCGCCAAATAAGTTTGCATTTTTGGGGGTCTATCTTTTTTTTCAATTTTACCCTTAGTGTTTAATAAATTAAAAAAAAATCAAAAAAAAAATCACATAATTAATTTAATAAAAAATTTAAAAGGATCATTTTTTTTCATTCCTATTTATAATAAATCTAAGAATATACATATCAATTAGCTTCTCAGTTCTATGGCGAAATGAAATCCCTCTTTTTATTACTGACCAACAACCTTCGATACTATTAATATGTGTTCCAGTGAAACTATCAACAAATTCCAAAGAGTGATTGACAATTTTATGATCTAAAAAAATCTTTTTACTTATGAATAATCTCTCCAGCTATCAGTATATAAAA
This sequence comes from Dictyocoela muelleri, assembly GCA_016256075.1. Lineage (NCBI taxonomy): Eukaryota > Fungi > Microsporidia > Dictyocoela > Dictyocoela muelleri. The sequence goes on along the minus strand of SDVU01000429.1, from coordinate 11,204 downwards.
TTGAATCAGAAAAAATAAATCTTTTAAGAAGGTAGTTATCTCTTCTTTTGATCTTTTTTTGTATTTTTTCAAGATTATTCTTCTTTCATTACTTCTTTATACAGCAACTAAAATCCACACGCCATCTACTTTATGATCTCTTTCATATTTCCTTTTGCCAAACTTAGATTCATCAATTTCAACAATCTTTTCATTTCCTTTTATTTTTTGTATTATTTCATAATACTTTCCATTGATATTTGATTTTTCTAATTTTCTTAAAGTTTTATAAACGACGTGACGGTATATAAGAGACCACTTTTCAATTTCACCAACAGAAGAACCAGCCGGCCATTTATCTAAATAAACAATTATATTAAATTTTTATCCACTCTACTAGTAAAAATTGTGCCCTGAATACAGAAGAGATGTTTCTACAATATTTTCGATACAACACACTAAAAACTTTTTCTTAGAATGCCACCTAACTTTTGAACCACATTTTAAACAAACCTTTTGTGCTAATTGATGGCAGATATTTGAATTTAATTCCTTATACTCTTTAAATTTTAATTCCATTCGATGGGACATAGAAGTAAAATTAAAAAAAAGATAGATCCCCAAAAAATGCAAACTTATTTGGCGCATTAACCAGTGTTTTTAATTATAAACTAAATAAATATGTTAAATTATAAGTAATAGTTGCGCTTGATATAACATCTGTGGTTTTTAATATTTTATATAATCTAAATTAATTTTTTTTGATAAAGGAATCATAATCAAAAACATAATAGCCGTTCTTCCAAAGCTTGTCAACGCCCCAAAAAAAGCTTTAACCGCTCTCTGAATTTATAAATTTCTTTAACCGCTCCGCCACTAAATCCCACCACCGCCACTAAATCACCACTAAATCCCACCACCGCCACTAAATCCCACCACCGCCACTTTGAGCGGTACGGACCACTTTGAGAAACACTAATTTAAATAATGTATCATTAGACTAAGTGACTTAAATAATAAAGAATAAAAGACAAAATATTTTTATTTATAAAAAAACAGTTATCATAAATACATACTTTAAATTAAAAAAAACGAACCAAAGAGAAAACATGATACTATTAGTGAAATATTATCGATTAATAAGGTAAAAATTGCTATGAAGCAGACAGTCAAAATCGAAAAAATTAACGATTTTTTTGTTGACAACATATTTCTGTGCAGCTTATAAAAGGTATGGCTAATTAGAAAGATTAATTATAAAGGTGGTGATGAAATTATAAGAGAAACCGGAAAAATTTTAAAATTGAATGATATCCTCAATAGTAAAAAACATATTAGAGGAGTAAAAAATAACCTGAAAAAATCTAATCTCTTTCTTTAATCTTCCTAAAATAATCCTTGCAGACAAAATTATCCATACACCAAAATTTCACTTACTTATGATTTTAAACGCACATAATTTCGCATTGACACACATAATTTCACTTCTGCTCACATGATTTTCACACTAATCACAAGGTTTTAATCTATTATCATGGGTTTATAACTATTAATAATTTACCTAAGCCGATAGCTTAGTGGTTAACACTCTTGAATGTAAAAATTAAAGTTTAGGTTAGAATCACTCTGGCGCCACGATTAATAAATAATGTGGAATGACATTAAGAAATCTAACTAAAAAACATAGTGGTATATACATTTTTTCTTGTGTAGTATAGCTGATTAAGAATTGTTCTAATATGAAAAGTAAGAGGAAGGAACTCTTCTAGGTGTAGATATGCATGCGGCGACGTATCTCAACAAAAAGTAGAAAAAAATATCTTTTTGTGAATAGCCACTAATTACAGATATCCTGATAAGTCACTGATAGAACGAGGATCGCGTATACAGCTGGGCTTCTGGGTAGCTTAGGAAGTGAGATATAATTGGTCCAGGAATAAAAGGACTAAAGACCATGGTTGGAGACAACTCTCTGTGTAGGCAGCTTTGGATGAGTAAACATGTAATATATATACTTATAATTCACTCTATATATTTTTTTATTAAATTTTTACAATCATAATCTATCACAGAATACATCAAAAGCCAAATTCGGGTCAGTAAAATATCTACTTCTCCGAAAGTGGTAATATTACTTGATATAAATAACTGGTCTCTATTATTTCCATTCGAGGTATTATTTAACTTATGTCATCTCGGGGATGATGTAGATATTTTTTATAGATGATTTTTTTTCCCCTATTCAACTTTCGTGCCTTCCCCCCTATTCTACTTTCATGCCTTTCCTTCCTATTTTAATATAAATAAATATAAATCACTAAGATAAATTGAATTTTGAGTGTAATAATTTAAAAATTTTATATAATGTGTAATTTACCTTATATAATTTAATAAGTTAGAAAAATCATTGTTTCCATAACAATCTCGCCACAACATTTTTTTCAAAAACATATTCAGATCATCATTGCATATTCCCTTTCGTTTACGCAAACGTTCTTTTAGTTTACCCAATAGCGACTCTATATTTTGAGTATGCACGTTTGTATCGGGATTTATAAAATAAAACCCGTGGTTAACTGTTTGATGGTATATAAGTCTTTTAAATTTCGATAATTACGCCATTCATCAGACCATATAAACGTCTCAGGCCTACAAATTCGTCTAATTATCGGTAATAGTGTTCTCTGGGATCTATCCCGAACAACTTCAATATAATATTTAGATGGATATGTCGAAGTATCTACTATACCAAACACCCACATATTTTTCTGATATATTCTGCCAACATGATACTTTTGTCGGTAGTGGAACATCGATTCATCAATATGACAAACAATTCCACGACCGACAAGTATTATTGGGTTTTCAGCTAAGAATTCAGTAATTTTTAACCTTATCTTTCGCTTTAACTTTTGTATAATTCCCTTAGATATCCAAAAATCCATCTTGAGTTCCACATGAGATTTTTCAAAAAAAAGGTAGTACATGATAATTAGACAATCAGCAAGAGGTAATTTTATACTTTCAAAACAACTATTTTTTAATGACACATATTTTAAAAAATCTACACATGATTTTCGATAGCATCTAAATGCTTTTACATCGACACTTCTTTTATATCGACAGTTTTTAAAGGCTAAGAACATGAATCGCAATAAACCGACGTTCTTAATATTCACTTTTCACACAAAAAAAGAGATTGTTTCCCCCGTGCATTCTCTTAAACGTGTAATAAAACCCAAATTATAAACCATAAAGGGTATATATCTTGTCGTAAAATATTGATTGGTCAAAATTTCAGACAGCTAACCAATGATTTAAATAATTATTTATTTTCAATATCTAAATTATTTAATTGGCTTAATGTTTAGATTAATTTTATATAAACATTTAAATATTTTAAATGATGGTAAATTTTAAAAATAAGAAATATTTAAATAAAAATGATTTTAACAATTTTTATGGTTACCATATATCTAATACCATTTTTTTCCTCTTTAGGGAGACAAAACAACATCGATCCGATATTTTACTTGATTCCTAAATTCATATCAAAGTGGCAAAAATAAAAGCATTTTCACTTCTATATTCATTGTTTTCCCCGAATGTTCATTTCTCAACTACTTATAAGATTTTCTCTACTCTTATAATTTTTCTTCCGTCATTATAATTAAATTTTTATTATAATGAACTCTTGTCACCAAATTATAGTATTTATTCATAATTTTTATTTTCTAACAAATCTATTGATGAAAAATATCCATATTGATTATTGTGGTCTAGTTAAAATACAGGGGGTTAAAAAAATAACAGGGTGTTTTGAAAATAACGTATATGGGGGTTGAAAATAACGGGGAGTCAATATTTTTTATATCTAAAATTTATTAAAACAAAAAATCAATTAATGTTTTAATTATTTAAATTTAATTGTAAACTAGTTTTAAAATAATGCAAAATTTTAAATCTAGTTAAAATTTTATTAAAAGATGAAAACCTATTTTTTACATAAATTGCAAAATAATGAGCACATGCATATTTTAATGTTATCTTTATTTAATGTTAGGATTCACAAATTCTTAATCTTACACTCAAAAATTATCAATTCTCTGTAAATTCATGAACCATTCCTGGTTTAAGCTCGTTGTTTTTTTAATATTGGCGTGCCCTTGATGTGGCCGGCCGAAAAGAATAAGTTGATTGTAAAGTGAATATAGTTTATTGAAATTTTTGGTACCTCTTTGTGCTTTCGTCGAATACTTTCTCTCTGTTCGGAATTCCATGTGGGTTCGAAATTTTAAAATATTTATATTTTAAAATTTCTAGAAATTTCTGAATGTTAATCGTTGGCATATTTTTAAAACTGTAGTCAGCGTACCACATCCACCCCTCACTCCACCAAGGTTTAGTATTTTTTATACTAACTCTTCTTACCTTATCATTTTTCATAATGTCAATTGTGTTGTTATCTTAAGTCTCAGTTATAAGATATGGTTCTAACCATTTGTCTTCAATTTTGTCTGGGGGGTTATTTCGCAAATAAACATATTCGTATTTTTTAAAGTCTTGATTTATTGTTTTTTGTGATATCCTTGATTTTCCTATTTTTTCCATCATTTCTTTTTCTGATAATTTCTTCTTCGAGACAATTTTCGGTTATGTCAAAGGGTGATTTGTGTAGTAGCATTTCAATAGGTGGGAATCCTGTGTTTCTGTTATTATTAAGATTTAGGTAGATATAATATTATCTGTTAGACGCAAAATCGATTTATTTTTACTGATACGACATACGTTTATAATGTTCCATTCATCCGTTCTGATATTCCGTTGCATTCCGGGTTAAAGGGAGTTGTTTTAATATGTTTAATGTTATTCTTGGTTAAAAAGTCTTAAATTTTTTTAGCAATATATTGACGTCCTTGGTCTGTTAAGATTTTTGCAGTGAATCCGAAATTAGTGCACAAATTTTTGTTTTTTTGAACACTTTGTGACTTGAGGTTTAATATCGGGTAAGTCATAGTAAATCTACTAAATATATCAGTAATTGTTAACAAATAAAAATAAATGAATTTCTTGAATGATTTGAAATGTGAGAGCTTTATGGGGCCTAATATATCATTTGATATGAATTTAAAAGGTGTATCTGACCTCGCAACCCCATGGGTATATCCGTAAGTTTTGATTTGGTTTTGCTTCTTGCACATGTGTCGCAAGATCTAGTAATATTTTGAATTACGATTTTTAATGTTTTTCATCGTGATGTAGGGTTTTAATGTATAGTATAGTCTGCGATTTCAGGGATGTACCAGTAAATTATGCAAGTTTAGAATGAATGCGTATTGAGGCATTCAGGAAAAAATATTCTGCCTTTTAAATCTACAATTAGTTCCTTATTATTCTTTACTTGTTTCTTTTCTAACCTTTTATTAATTAATGTGTCAAATAGCTGTAATTCTTGTATATTACTCAAAAATAGAGTTATATATTGTTACAGAGATCATGAATATTTGTGAAATAGCATCCGCAGCAGTGTTCTTATTCCCCTCGATGTACTCCCATTTATAATCGTATTCTGACATCAGCATTTTCCATTTTTGCAATCTTGTCGATACTATATCCGAATCACCCATAATGTTTTTAACATCAAAACTTATTATTATATGGCTCTTGAATATAATAGGTTTAAAATATTTCAGACTTTCCACAACTGCAAGCATTTCCCTTATCATATTGGAATAATTTCTTTCTGAAGCAGATAACTTATGAATGAAAAATCCAACATGTTGTTCGTCTTGTTTCAATACACTTCCCAATGCTGTACTCGACGCATCTGTTTCTAAAATGAAGGTTTTACTCGGATCTGGAATTTCAATTTAGGTGCGTTTCGGATTTCTTCTAATATTTTATTCAGTTTATCTTGATCATTTTGCTGCCATTTCCATTTTTTACCTTTCCCAATCTTATCGGTCATAAAATTCGTTATCTTTAACATCTCGGCGATGGATGGTCAAAAACAGTTAATTAACCCTCGTATTTTTTAAATATCTCTTTCTTTTCGTGGCTTCAATTCTCCTATTTACTCAATCAAGGATACATCTGGGTTTATAATTCTTTACTTATGAAAAGACTGAAGAATTTAACTCTCTCTGAGTTGAAATTGCTATTTTCAAAATTAATCGATTAACCAACCGACTTTATAACTTTAAAAACATTTTTAGATGTTCTTTGTGTTATTCTTGGTTTTTTGTGTGTACTAATATATCATCTAGGTATATTTTCACGCAATCATATTCCGAAAATAAAGTATTCATGGTTCGCTGAAACGTTGCGGGAGCATTTTATAGTACAAATTGCATTCTTTTGAATTCATAATGCTAGTTTAATATTAAAAATACCGTATATTTTATATTTTCTGGGCTAATGGGGATTTGATAATATCTCTTATTTAGGTCTATTTACGAGAAAATCGACGATCCGTAAAATTCGTAGATAATATCTATAATCTTGGAAATATAAAATGTTCAGGTTCAGGTATGTTATTGAGTTCATGATAATCTACCACAAGTCTTATATCGTTGTTCTTTTTTAATATCAGAAATGCTGGTGATGAGAAGTCCGATTTGCTTTTTTTGAAATGACCTAGCCGCAAAAGCTTTTCGATCTCATTTTTCCTAGGAGTTATCAAATGCGTAGGCACCTTATATAAATTTTTTCGTACAATTTTATTTTCCTTTAATTGAATCTTGTGTTGAAAAACGTTAAATCTACCCAATGTTATTTCTTCGAATCCCAAATCACTAAAAAACTCGTTTATTTTAGGTGATGTGTTGATAGACGTTGCAGTTGTATATGTGAGCTTACTCAAAAGTTTATCAATAAACTCTTCGGTATCTCGATTATTTAGTAGGGGAATTTTATGTCCATAAATAATGATATGATTGCTCCTAAGGTCAATTTGTATGTCGTGTTTATATAGAAAGTTTATACCTAATATAAGGTCAGTATTCATGTATTTAAGAATGTTGGCTACAGCTAGAAATGTTTCTTGAACACCGGGAATGCTTAGCCAAAATTTTGTACACCTATTAGATTTTATTGTTCGACCATCTACCATCATAGCCTCTATTTCCGATCCCTCTTGTGTTAATAGGTTATTTTGTACGATAAATCTTTCATTGATTTATGAGCGCGAGACCCAGATCGATTAAAACTAGGGAATATATCATTGTGAATTTTTCATGATATTTCTAGAGTATTCGTACTTTCTGTTGCGCTATTTATGTGATGATCTGACTTGCCTTGATGATTGTAACCTTACGTGTTCTCTGATTTTTGTTATATCTGTTTCATTCCTCGACAATCCCGGTTGTCCTTATTATTTGTGTTGTGTTATGTGCAGAATTTTAGTATGTTCTGGTTACCAGAAGATTTTTTCCTGTATACTGAGATATTAAAACTCATCTGCTTAATTAATGTCTTCTCTGTAGTATTAATAACCTGGTACATTTGGATTGTATCGATTATGTTTAATCGAGCCATTTATAGTTATGTGCGTTTGGACAGACCGTTGTAAAAAGCTTCTTTCTTTTTTAATTGTTTAACTTCCTCGTTTCAGTTTAGGCATACTGCAAGTTTCTCGCATGTATCTGATATTTCGTATACGTACTCTTCAATGGTGAAATGATTATCTTGTTTTATATTATTGATCATGTTCAGATATTTTAAATATTCAGAAGGCTTATATTTCTAAGCCAATATTCTCTGTAACATCACTGAAAGGGTTGTTGTGCCTTCTATGATATCGACATATTTTGTATTTATAGATGATTTAAGCACTGCGGCAGCTGTATCGTCGGACCAGTTTGCTATCTTTGCCGTTGATAAAAATTCGGATTTATATTCAAAAAGGTCTTGTTGTTCGATATCATCGGGCATAGCAAAGCTTCTTTTTAGTGAAAGATCTGTTCCGGGTGGTGATGATGTATATTATACTCTCTGCGCTTTGTAATGATTCGAGTATTTGTTATCGGGTTTTGAGCTCAAAGTGCCGTGCCCTTGCTGTGGCCGGCCGAAAAGAATAAGTTTATTGTAAAGTGAATATCGTTTATTGAAATTTTTGTTACCTCTTTGTCCTTTCGTCGATTTCTTTCTCTCTGTTCGGAATTTCATGGGGGGTTTGAAATTTTAAAATATTTATATTTTAAAATTTATAGAAATTTCTGAATGTTAATCGTTTGCATATTTTAAAACTGTCGTCAGTGTACGACAATATGTTTCATAAAAAAATAATTTTAAGATTTTTATTGAAACAAATTTCAAATATTTTTAATTAAAACATTAATTGATTTTATTTTAAAGATTTTAAATATAAAAACTGCTGACCTCAGTTATTTTCCAACAACCTCTGTTATCTAACTAGACCCGATTATTGTTTATAATTTTAGTCACTTAGTCTAATATTTCATTAATCAAATAGTGGTATATGTCAAGAGTTCAGCATATAATTAGAGTATTTTGCCTTTTTAATATAATTCCCATGTGAAATATTATTTCTCGATTATTTAATAAGGTCACGATTTTGTGGTCATTAATTCAGCTCTGCAGAAATGTAATATACATCTACCAAGGATTTTGTATAAGAACTTTTATTTAATAAAAATGACATGTAATTACACAGTAGCTCTCTTTTATACTTTAAATCCAATTTAAGTTTAAGATTATGTCATCCTGTTTGTTATAAGTTTTTTAGATAATCTATCGTGTAATATGTATCACATAACATCAAGGTGTATTAGAATCATGATTTTTGAATTTAAATTTAAGGGCATTAACCACAGAGATATCTATATTCACGATTGGTAAAAAAGTTTATTTTTGTTCGATCTCTGTATAATTAAAAAAAACTTTACAGAGTTAAATATAGAAGTTTTCGATCTATTTAAGAACCCTCTCAATCAATCGAAGATTTTTCAAATCAATTTAAGAATAATGGCAATAAATCTAAGAATTCTCTGAGCAATATAAAAATTTTCCGATCAATTTAAGAATATTTGAAAAAAAAAACCAAGAATTTATCGATCAATTAAGAATCCTTGTAATAATAAATTATTTTTTTTTCGATAAATCTAAGAATATTCACAATCGATGTCAGAATATTTGCTATCAATCTAAGAATTTCCTCATAAATTTCAAAATCTTCACAATCAATGTCAAAATATTCGCAATCACTATAAGAATTTCTTGATCAATTAAAAATAGGCCAGATAGCTCAGTTTTTAACACTCTTGAATGTAAATTTAAATATCGTGGTTCGAATCCCGCTATAGCCACTCTTTAATAAATAATGAGAGAATGAAATTAAGCTATCAAAAACTATATAATTAATTTATAAATACAGGTTTTTCAGTGTGGTATAGCTTATTAGGACTTGGTCTAATATGACAATGAAGCAGAAGAACTCTCTTGGATGTGAGGATGAGTTCGGCGACGCTTCTCGGCAACAAGTAGTGAAAAATATAAATTAATGAAAAGCTACTAATTACCTGTATCCTGCTGATTCTTTGATAAAACGAGAATTGCGTATACAGCCGAGCTTCTGGGTAGCTTATGAAGTGACGTATTATTGGACACTAAGCACCAAAGGTCACAGATCACGGTAGGATACAAGTCTTCGGGTTGGCAGATATATATGTTGTCAACATGTAATATATTTAGATCAATTAAAAATTTCATTTAAAGATCTTATAATTTTTGTAACTTTATTAAAAAAAATCACTTACCCTTACATGTTTAATAGTAGAATGCAGGTGGTGATGTGGAATAAAAATGTCGAGGAGAGAAACTCTTTGCATAGTTTAATCAGAAATAAAACTTACCGAAGAATATAAACCAATAGAATTCCCGAAAAAATATATTAGATATTTAATGATGATAGAAATAGTATAATGTTAAAACACTCGAAAGCGCGCTGTTTAAAAAATTCCTCTTATGTACTAATTAGGGTATAAAACTGTTTATGTTATGTTCAAAGATATCTTAAACAAAGTTTGTTTATGACATTAAGAAGATGAGGTAATATACGTTCTTTGCTCAGTAATGAAAAAAAAGAGTAGCTAGCTAATGTTGTCAAGAATGCAACTTTACTCTATGAACATTATATGATTCGGTTTGTGAGACATTCCAAATCTAAGTTTCGGAAATAAAATGAAAAAAAGTGCTAGATAATTTCATTATACCTTGATAATAATAACATTAATATCTGAATCGGGCCTTGTGATGTTTAATGGATATTAAAGCAATTTATTCTTCGTATTTCAAACACTTTAAGTAGAAAAAGACGATAATAATCTTAGTTTTCTTAATATATGAAGTTTTCTGTTGTTATTATGGTAGGGTAAGATTAAATTAAATGTGTATATTGGGCTTATGTTTGTGTACAAGGATCGTGTAGCATATAAATATTTGTAATCTCCGCAATGAATAAATATGTTATTAAATAAAAAAATGATGAAGAGTAGTGAATAGGAAAGATTTTAAAGCATCTCTAAAGAAATTGAAAAAGCTTTTGTTTTATCAGATATAAGCGATCATAATTTATTATAGATAATGCTCGTATTCATCATTAAAAGTGCTTGCGAGATTATAACAAAAAATTAATTCACCTAATATTTTTTATTTCCGTCTTATTCTATATTCCTAAATTAAAATGATAATGTTTTCTCTGTTTTAAAAAATATGGTTAAAAGAGAAATAGCGTGCAGCGAACCACATAAGAGATGTCTTATAGATTAGAAATTCAATGAAAAACTGCAAGTCACTGTAGTTATTTTTACCGTAAAATGCTAGGTATATGCAAAAGAGATGCGGCTAATGATTCTGAAAAAAATATTTTATTTCCTTAAATTTTTTTAAATTTTTTATGAAAATGTATTTTATAATATTTTAGTTCTTAGATTAATTGCGAATATCTTAAATTTATCGGTAATATTATTAGATTCTGAGATTCTGAGATTCTGAGATTCCGAGATTCCGAGATTCCAAGATTCCGAGATTCCGAGATTCCGAGATTCTGAGATTCCGAGATTCTGAGATTCCGAGATTCCGAGATTCCAAGATTCTGAGATTCTGAGATTCTGAGATTCTGAGATTCCAAGATTCTGAGATTCTGAGATTCTGAGATTCTGAGATTCTGAGATTCTGAGATTCTGAGATTCTGAGATTCTGAGATT